>VZTU01021838.1:0-11705 GCA_013400835.1 Zapornia atra | reverse complement strand
ATACTGGTGACTGGATGTTCCTGTAATATAAATTTTGTCTTGCTTTTATCTGAATTCATTGTTTGTATACCTTATTTTTCATGCCCAGGAAATGGGCTGCAGAAAGACACCATTAGACTTGATGCCAACCTCCTGCACTGCCTGTCACCTCAATGAGGTAATTGGGATGGAAAGAACATAACCCATGGTGAACATAAATAAAGTTGAGACTTGCAGGTGGGAGACAGTGGGAGTTTGACTTGAGCTGAGCCTGGGGAAGGAGGAAGAAAGATGTTTCCATAAGTGTTTAATTACTTATGTTTTCTTTTTCCCAATACCTGAATCATCGGTTAGAAGTTTGTGTTGATTGGCAGTAAATTCCCTGAGTGTTAAGACTATTTTGTCTGTGACAGTATTTAATTTATTCAGGTCTGGAGACAAAGTCCACAAGGAAACTTTGGCTTATAAATTCTTCTCTACTTTGCTTTTGCTGCCTAGTTTGACTAGGATGTCATAGTAATACAGAGTTGGAGACAGCTGGGAATGGCTATTTCTAGACACTGATCTGGGAATAACTCCTATCTAGTTTACATCCTTGTGCTAACCCAAGCCTCCATCCTCTTGCTGGATAACAGAACTAAGAGTTTCAAATATCTTCATGTGTACTCAGTTGTAATTAGGAATGAACTCCTTTGGAGTTTAAGGAAAGGTGTAAATTTTGGAGGTTAAGTTCCTCCTTTTCTCAGATGAAAATCTGTTCTTCAAGTATATTATGAAATTTTAATCACCAGACAATAATTTTCTGCCTTGAATCCTAATTCTCCATTGGTTTGCACCTCATGTATTAATTTGCACATATACAGAGTGAAATTAGGTGTTAAATGAAACCAGCCCAGTTTGGTAACAAATTGCATACCCTTTGAACAGGTGTAAATTATTGTGATGAAATTTAAAGGAGCAGGGAGTTTAACCCTTTGTGGAAAAATTTTTGTCTGATTGCTTTCCCTTGATGTGGAAAATATAAAACATCGGTTTTTCTGTCTATAATTATTAAAACATCTATGTACATCATCAGATGATACCATCCAATAATCAATATTTAGGGTCTCAAATGATAAACTTTAAGATACTAACAACCAGCACAGTAATAGCTCCTCAAAGAAAATATTTTCATTTAAATAATGGCAGTTCAGTGTAAGCACCACAGTTTTGTCAAAATAACATTTTTTCTGTGATAAAACCCATTGGTTACAAAGTGGGAGTGATATCCTATGACTTTCAAAACTAATATTGACTGTATTCTGATTAGTAAATTGCACTAAACTCAAAGTTTATATGTACTATTTTTAATGTAACATTTAATATCAGCTTAGAAATCAGTATTTAGTGAAAATAAGTGTCATAGAAGTAATAGTTGGAGTAGTCTTTTGAGGGTCATCTAGTCCAAACACCTGCTCAAAATGAGACTATTGCCAATACTAGATGGTCAGCTACAGCTTCTTAATGCAAAAAGAGGGCATGTGGGAAGAGGAAACAAGAACAGGTGCCAAAGAAAAATGCTATAAAGGCATTGCTTGAGCATTTGGGGATGAAATCTCTAAGGCCAAACTTAGCTGGAGCTAAAACTAGGTAAGGACATAACAAGTAGCCGTAAGTGATGCTAGCACTATGTCAGTAACAAAAGGAGAATGTAGATCTGTCCATTAAAGGGTCTAATCCTGTATTATGCTATTTCTGAAGCTTTTCATTTGCCTGTAGTTGACTAAGCAACAGTCTATGCATTTTTGATGGCTAGATTCCCAATGCAGGATTGCATTAATAAATCAAATGCAATTACTTATTTTATCTAGTTGATTTACGACCTGCTTTGAATTTGCAATACCAAGTTTGGTGTATGTTAGTAGGACCAAAAATGGATTTAAAAAGTTTTCCTTTTCCCTGTTCCTCCTTGTGACTAATTATACCTCAAGTTATAGTATATATACTATAAAAAGGTATATAATAGTACTCTAGATCAGAGAGGAAAAAGTAATATGTTGACATTGTGGGAGGCATTGCATTATAAAAGTTCTATGTCTCCTGTTGATACTAAGCTTTAGCTCATGAAACTTCAGCTGGTTACAGTGAAGTCAGTGGAACTATATGAATTTCCACCAGGTAAGGATCTGACCTTCAAAAAAACACATCTAGAACAATCCTTGACTTGCTAGGTGACAATGCATTACCAGATTTTTATTTAGAATATTGGATATTTTCTCATGAAAACAATTGAATTAAACCAAAGTAATTCTGATGCTGACAAAGTACTTAGTATTTGGTACAATTGCTTCAGTTAACTTATTTTTTCCCTGTTGTCTCAACTTCTCTAATTTCTTCCTCTTGACTGTCTCAGTAAAGGTCCTTCCCCATCCTTAAAGTGGAAGGTACCCAAACATCATATTTGGTACTCAGACCACATCCTGTTTCTTGCTGTCTTTTGTGCCAAAAGAAAATGAGGAAGCTTGGAATTTGGAAAGAAAGAAAGATAGCATCTCTCTGGCTTTATGCTAAACACTGGATTAAAATCCCTTTGTTCTTTTGCTCCTCTACTTGGAAAAGTTTGGATTTCCCAGTCATGTCAGTATTGGTAAACATGGTGAATTATCCTTAAAAAAGGACCCTAATAGAGACTCTTAAGTAGCTACAGTTTTTTTGTTGTGAGGTTATTTCCATCATTAAAGCTCAACCTTGTGGGAAATTACTTTCAGCAGTTTTTTGTGCATGTATGCTCTTGCTCACTCTTCCTGTGCTTGCTCATGCTCTCTCTCTGACACACACACAATTAGTCTTAATTTAGAGTAAAAAAACCTGAAATCTTTGAAAAATAATTAATGGAAACTGGAACATGCATCTGACAACAATAAGAAAAATATTCCTAATTTATTATATCTCTCTGTCTTACTTATATTAAGTAATTCTGTGGTGTATCTATTTGTTTATAGTTATTTATCAAATACTATTTGAATGTAAATGAAGTGCTTTAGATGAGTGCCCCATGTTTCCCTTTTCTAATAGTGTTTGCCAGGCAATGACAAAGATTTCAGTTAGCACTTAATTCTGTATTCTTTATTTTCAGTCTGACTGAAAAAGGGAATAATTTCATATCCATGCATCATGACAATCAAATATAATTTCAAGGCTTACAGTACACTCTCCAGTTTGTCCTAAAAGTGAAAGGCCAAAAATATTCTGAATGAAGAGAAGCAAAGAAATCATAAACAAACATCCTTTTGATCTTGCAGTGAGGAAAGAAAATTAATTGGTAGTGCTATCAAAGGAGGACATAAAAAGAGACTGCCACTAGAAAAAGCCAACTGAACTACTTCAGCTTAACACTTGGCTGGTTACTTGTAAGACTAAGCTGCTTGCAATAGTTTGAAGTCTTCAAGGGGAAAATAGCCTGAACTTTACAGATGCTCGAATTTGCAATGTTTTACTAAAAGGAAATATTGAATTCAAAACCAAACTCTTACAAATGTCAGGACCACAAACCTATTCCTATTGTAACTCACACATTTTGCTGTGACTTTCAGTGGAAACAGAAACAAGGGTTGATGTTGCCTCTGGTGATTATCAAGTTGCTGGCATTGTAACACTGTTTAAGTTAATCCTTATAATGCCTACAACCTTAATGCTTATGTTAGTGCTTTTGATATGTATAAATGATTGGAGAAAAAAATACATAGCTATTTAGAGGACAAATACTTTAAAAAATGTGTTCTACATCCAGTACCATAATGTCACAGATCAAATGCAGCAGGTTTATGCTCGTCATCTAAAAGAAGTTTATTAGTTCCAGAGTCTACCATGACTCAGAGATGTCATTCCTCATCAAGTCCAGCTCTGAAACCCTGAAGCTCAGACAAGACAAGGTGACTGTCTTGTTAGGAAAGTCCCTCAGGGTGTTTGGGTGATTATCAGACTCCGAAGGGCAGTCTAGTTCTTCTAGATGAGTAGCTTCCTTAAGGCCTGCTTTTCTAAGAATTAGCAGAGATCTACTTACTGTGGGCTTCAAAGCAGACAAAAACATGTTTCCAAGAGTCAATCAGACTTTTAAAATAAAAACATGACAACGTAACTTAGAGGAACTCTTGGCAGAACTTGACAGCTTGGTGTCATTTGAGTATTTGAATGAAGATATTAGTTGACGTGCAAGCAGAGGAGAAACTGCTGCCAAGATAAGGTTTGGACAAAACTCCTGTAGGTATATTTTGCAAGGCATCTTCAGAGAGGGTAATCTTTTCAAGTACATTTAGACTGGGATAAAAGGAAAGAATAAAAGGAATGTGGAAGACTTTTAGCCTTCAGTGAATTCATATAGGATATTGAGAGAGCAAAAGAATGGAAGCAAACATCTTGAAAATGGGTATTTGTTTAGGCTAATAGCTAGTGGAGGTTGAGGAATTTTTTTTAATTAACTCCTGGAGGAATCAAGGCTTACTTGGTAAACACTTTCTTAGTTTCTCTCCATCTAGTCATTGCACCCATAATAACATTTGAAAGGATAGCTACTTACAAGGAAATTTGAAATATAGTTAAATTCCTATGAGATCTGTGGAAACTGGCACTTAGATGCAGGAGATTTATTATTATTAGGGCCACAAAAATGATCCAAGGGCTGGAGCACCTCTCTTATGATGATAGTGTGAGAGAGTTGGGTTTGTTCAGCCCTGGAGAAGAGAAAGCTCCCTTATAGTGGAGCCTTCCAGTACTTGAAAGTACCTTGTAGTGGCCTTCCAGTACTTGAAAGGTACTTCTAAGAAAGCCTGGGAAGAATTGTTCATGGGGTCATGTAGCAATAGGAAAAGGGGTAACAGTTTTAAACTCGGAAAGGGGAGATTTAGGTTGGATATTAGGAAAAAGTTCTTCAATATGGGTTTGGTAGATCACTGGAACAGGTTGCCCAGAGACAGTGGAGGCCCCATCCCTGGAGATACTTAAGGTCAGGCTTGCTGGAACTCTTAGTGACCTGATCTAGTGAAGATGTTCCTGCCTGCTGCAGGGGAGTTGGACCAGATGACCTCTTATGGTCCCTTCCAACCTTACACATTCTATGATTCTATGGTTCTTCAAAACAAAGGATTTATTCCTACTAAAGGAAAAGCAGGAAAAATCCACCTGGGGTTTTAGTAAATAAGGGTCAGATTCTTGTGGTGAGTAAAGCTTGGTAGGGGGATCAAAGGATACAAATTTGTAGAAAGCTTCCATTACTTCTGCTAGTTATGAATGATTTTTTTTTTCTTTGAGAAGACCTTCTTAAACTCTGTGCAAAAGCTAGGAAGCAAACATAAACTTTTAAGTTCACATTCTTCATTGGAAAAAAAGTTTGAAATACTTATCCGTTAACTAATTCTAAAGTAGTTATATTTTTTATAGCATTAATACAAGCTTTTCAGAAGCTACAGCTGTTATTTGTCTGGAATATAGAAGTATAGTATAGCCTGAGTTGGAAGGGACATCAAAAGATCATCTATCCCAACCTGTGATGGGAAAGAAAGCCTAGATGAGACTATCTAGGACCCCGTCCAACTGCACCTTGAAAACGTCCAGTGACTGGGACTTCACCACATCCCTAGGGAGGATGTTCCAGTGTATGATTGTTCTTGCTGTATTAACCTGTGAAACTTCTTTAAATTATTAATAATCTGTTTTACACACTAAGAAGATCTTTCAAGGTACTAGATCAGTTTATTTACCTCTAGTCTGGCTAGCTAATCCTAATTATTCCAGCTATTGCAAACTTCAATAAATCAGTTGAATCAAAAGAAATCTATACTTTTGGTTTCCTGAATTGTAAAGTATTAGATAAAAAATAGATTTATTTAATAAGTTGGAAGGCTTCTAGATTTGTTATTTCTGGAGACAGGCTTGAGAAAAACATGGAGAACTTGGAGACATGCAGTAATTGAATCTAGAACAGAGGCAATTGTGGAGAATACAATTATGTTTACACAGTAGGAACAGCTTATTCAGGAGATGTCATAATGACTGTTACTAGCAAGTGTGGAGTAATTGGCTTGAGTAGCCACTTGATGTCATCCTGGTGCTACAAAATTTGTCTAAAAACAATTAAAAAATGTTTGATTCAAAGAAAATGATTGTTTCAGTGAACATGGCTCATCTGTATTCCTGAAGTTTTGGGGGTTTTTTAAATTCTTTGTAAACCTTTGCTTTATTGTTTTTCTCCCCTTCCCCTCCCCCCAAAGTCATGCAGAATCTGTTTTTTTACCCCTGGCATCCAACTTGATATCAAGGGGTAAGAGGTCTCATTTGATCATTGTGCATTTCTTTGGTGGTGAGGGGAGAGGGTGGAAAGGGTGTCTGTGTCTTAGACAAACTTCATAGGATTCAGAAAAAAAATTTATATGGGCTTTGTGGAGATTAATTTTCTCTGACTCTTTTGCCAGAGTAAAATATCCCTGATCTCTTGAAGTATATTTCTCCTATTACTCTTTCTGATTCCACCCAGGCAGATTCCCTAATCAACTATTTTTCTACTGTGTTTTTTTTTAAATTTCCTATGATCTTTTATCTTAACTCATTCTGTTCTTTGTACTTGTTCTTGGTTCTGTGACTGCTAGGCCTGTATTTTCTATCATATTCACAATATTTTCCCACACTACTCTGCTGGAGTTGTACAATCCTTTCTTTGGCAGACTGCCACTTTGTTTTCAAGGCTGCATTGATTTACAAGAGAGTACAAGTTTGTGTTACATTTGAAACTTTCATATTTGACACCTCATATTATTGTGTAATCTAGAAGATCATTTACAGTCTCTAAACTGATACAAGAACATCTTGGTTTTTAAGTTCAACTGCAGAGGCTCATTGATAATCTGAGAAAAACTCTATGTAAGAAACTGTTTATCTTCTGTACATGCTTGTGATCCCTGTGCCTTCTCTGACAGCTGACTATGAAAGATAAAGTTGATGCTGAAAGAGCCCAGAGAGGTGTTAAGAAAGTGATTAAAAGTATAGTAGTACTTCTGCAGGAACAAAGAGAGATTGAAAGGAACCAAGAATAATTCAGGCTGAGTAAGGTGAATTAATAGGGATTTGATTGAGGTGAGAAGATTAATAAGAAATGACTACTGTCTTCTCTTTAGCTCAGTCTTGAAGTATGAACTAAGGAGATGAAGTGAAATTAAAGGACAAAGGAACTTTTTTTTTCCTGGAGTATAATAATTCATTGGTATTTGCTGTTTCAGGAGGTCATTGAGACAAGTCAGGAGATGATTGTAGCTGCCTTTTAAGGTTTCATGAACAGCAATTAGTAGATTTTTTTTTCCCCTTTGAGTACTTTGTAGAATACTATGGAGCCTGCTTTGGCAGGGGGGTTGGACCCGATGATCTCTTGAGGTCCCTTCAAACCCCTACGATTCTATGATTCTATGATTCTATGAATAATCCTGCTATCCATGTCGCCAACAAAGATGTTCAAAGTGTCGGTCCCAGTGCCAATCCCCGAGGAACCCTGCTTGTCACTGGTCCCCACTTGGACATTGAGCCATTGATCACAACTCTTCAGTGCGACCACCCAACCGATTCCTTATCCACTGAGTGATCCATCTCAGTGTCAAATGGGAGAGTGTCAGTGGGACAGTGTCAGATATTTTGCATGAGTCTAGGTAGATTGTCTGAGTTGCTTGATTGAATTATTAACCTTCACTACACTTCCATGAAACAGGAACACTGCATTTTCTTAGTGGGGGCAACCTGTAGTTGCTACATAGTGCCTTATATATGCTGGAAGGAGAGTGTTTGTCTAGGGCACCATTCCGTTCTTCCAATTGATGTCCTACAGAAAAGCTCTGGGATTTAGGGAGGCTTAAGTGACTTGTCCAAGACTGCACAGAAAACAGAAGTCTTGCTGTATCAACACTATTAATAGTGTAGAGGGAATTGGTTCTTAGCTGTGTTCATAGATGGTTAATAGTCTGTTATTGCAAGGTTTATGCCAGCATTGGTGAATCTTAAATTTAACCTTTTCTATACTTGAATAGTGTGGAATATTTTTCATCTATCAAGCAAAAAGAAGTCTAAAAAGTTGGCATATGTAAACTTAGCCAATTTAAGTGCTTAGGAGACTTTAAATAGTTAAAATTTCTATGTCCTGGATTAATAGAAATTTGAAATGAGATAAAATTTTCTCAGTCCATTCAAAGGAGAATGAAAGCAAAGAAATGACAAATTGATGTATGAGAAGCAATATATGAGATGTGACTGATAAATTATCTTCTGATATGTAAATGAATTCCAGATAGAGAAGTTGGCAATATAATGATTTATTGAGAATTCAATAAAATAAATTAAAAATTGAAAGGTGATCTGAGTGAAAGAATCCCCAGGAATCTTTTGAAAAAATAATTAGGAGTTTGAACATTTAACAAGGATTTTTATAGACATAGACCCTGATATTCACATATACACATTTTAAATAGATACATCTGAAAAATCTACCGAGCCTATGGTTAGTATCAGTTCTTACACTTACATATAAATGACAAATTTTAAAATGCTGATTGAGAAATACACAATGCACTCTTGCATACACAAAGAAAAAATAAAATCCATATTTAGTGCCAGACTTTCTTTGGCCACCCAGAAAATCTTGCATGCCTGTTTGACATGGGAGAGTAAAGATAATAGATGTAAAAATACTTGAGCAAATGAGATATTTGTGGTTAAAACAGCTTTAGTCAAAAGGAAACAGGACTTCTTCAGGGAAAACTGATTCTGAAGTTTTTTCTGTTTTGCTTTCCTACGAGAAACAAAACCCCCTACTAGTAGAAGAAACCCAAGAAACTATTGCTGTGGCAGGAAAAAAAGTAACTGTAGCTGTTAGCTGAGACTGCCAGTCATTCTAATTAACTGGTTGAAACTTACACAGCTAAAATGTACCTTTAAAATCCAAGAACAACCACCATGGCTTATAGTCTTTCTGAAAAAGGTTCTTATTGGCTCACATCTGATTTCAGGCATTTGGGTTTTAATGTTCCTATTGTCATTTTCTATCATTAGAAGCATATTATATGAAATCAGTTTAATTGAGAAGTAGTTCTTCTAATACAGAATATTTCTAAATAATATTCTATTCCCACTACAGTGAGTATTCAAACAACATGAAATAATCTTGAGACAAAAAAAAATCTAAAAATAATGTAAGGGATGAGATTCAACACACTCAAATAATATATTTACATAAGATATGTGAGAAACAGTACCCCACTTAATTTTATCTACCTAATGTTTTCCTTATATGATGCATCACATTTTTTCTTTGTTGTTTAACTAATTATTTATTCTCTTTTTTAAAAAAAATCTAATTAGCATATCTTGATTCATACTGTACCCAGCAGCTACGTAAATCCACATCTTACCACAGTAAATGTTAACTTTTTCCAAACAAAATATGGACACTGTTTTATATATTCCATATATGACAGGAATGCTTTTACTATTAATTTCTATTGCAGGGTTTGAAATTTCACACACACACACATACACACACACACATGCCCTTTTACCTCCACCCAGGATTGAAAGATACAGATCCATCACATTTTGGAAATCTGGAAGAGATTTTTCATTGTCACGGTTTATGAGTAGATCAGACTGACAAACTAGCACTGACACACCACTACAGAGAACAGGTTACCCATTCCTGGGGATGTTTTGCCTATAGCAGAGGTATAGGCACAGTATGGCAGTGTTCGGTCTGCACAGTTCAGGGAGATGCTTAGGGAACAACATGGTATTTGTGATGATGCAGAAATTGGTGCACAATTATGTAAAGGATGCTAAGAGCAGTTCACATCAATAGACATATCATCTGCAAAGGCACTCTGGCTTTTTTAAACTTTATTTTTAAATTCTATAGCATCATGTAAAGAAATTGTCCCAACAGCACTTGCCTTCCCATTTTGAAAATTTTTTCCTGGTTAAACATGCATCCAACTTAACTACTACTGAAGGAAGTCATAGTAAATTAACAGCTGACTGGTAAACCAGGAGCTTTGAAGAGAAAAATGCTCCCTCCTCTTTACAAGGAGTTTTGAAACAGTTTAGTTTCTCTTCAGGTACTTGGTCACAGTGATTGAGGTATGGATAAACTGAAATAGATGTGAATGGGGGGAAGATTAGGATGTGCCAGCATACACTGCTGGCTTCCAAAGACTAGAGGGAAATTTCACATTGTAATTTTCTCAAAGTCCCAGAGTACAGCTAATCAGTTGAGGATAATCTAAAAGATTATGATGAAATTATTGCTTTCCAGCACTTGAGAAATGAAAGATTTTTTTTCTTTTTAATAGTATTGTACGTGCAAACAAGATGTCCTTCCCATCCATAACAGATTTAGAATATATCCATTAACCGGAAACAAATGGGTGTTCATAGAGTTTGATCTAAATATTACAAATTCCCACCATGAGCCAAATTCAGATTAAGTTAGCAGAAGAATTCGGTTTGGATTCATTCCACTTGATTTATGCCATTTAGCATAAAAATTAATGAGGATCCGATGAGTAGGTTTTGGCCTCTGTGATTTATAACTGTTTACCTCACCACCTTTTTGCATCATCTCCTCTCTGATACTCCAGATCCAGATTATTGTCCAGCTAATTAGAAAGAAGTGTGTGATGAATCTCTTTCCAATTTTGCCAGCTCCCACATTTGAAGTTCAAGTATCAAGGTAATTGAACTTTTTTCCCTGAAAGTTTCAGCTATTGGAAATTTGGGAATACCTTAATATAAGTATCTGGGGGATTTATTTTTTAATTAAAGAAAATGCCTATGTTTTCTAGTTGTAGAGAAAGAAAAGAATGTGTGTATGATACTAGAACACCCTGAAGGTTTAAAAATGAAAGGTAAAATCAAACCAAAGAGTATAAAGAAACCTGTGATTTTTCTTTCAGTCTTGCATTTCCTTTAGACTGGTTGTTTTCTAAACCCCCTGGGATGGCAGATGGTGCCAGCATACTTTTGAACCTAGTGGTTTTCTTGTCTGGTTTGGTTCCTATACTAATGTGTAAAGGACAGTCTGATTTATCAAGAGTTTGAGAGTAAGATGGACTGAACTATCATTAGCATAATCTACATCAGTTACAACTAAAGACAACATGCAGTTGTTTTCCATTTATTTGACTGAAGTACATGATAAAAAGATGAGATTAGCTAAAACAGAATCCCTGCAGATTTAATTTACCAGGACTGTTTTGGACAGGACATCTGAACAAAGTGTCATTTCCTTATTCCTTTTGAATTGTGATGGGGTTTCATTCCTGCAGGCTAGCAGGTTGTGCAGTCTACGTGCTGTTACTGACCAGAGGCTGCAATTCAGGGACCTGAAGCCACTATTAACTTTGTGGCTATGAAAATGATCAAGCTCTGTTTGAATTCCCTGATGATAATCATGATGCATATCTTTGTGAAATGACAGACAGATTAAAGAAATGCATGCAATACATGAGGCAACTTGCATAAATGATCTGTTGCCTGCAGCTGGTTCACTGTGTAGTTGTATGTTATTGTTGCAAGGAGAGATGAGCAGAAGGGAGCGTGACACTTCACAATGGTTTGCTATCTCTCTCAGCTGCCTGGTAGCCCAAGGTTTAAGATTTTTCATGTTAATATTTAAAGTCCCAAGAGGATTGCACCCCAAGTGTGTTTTTGAGCTTCTGATGCCC
>VZTU01021833.1:0-13324 GCA_013400835.1 Zapornia atra | reverse complement strand
GACTGGGGATAAAGTGCCCCAGAAGTCCCAGAGCTTCTAGCCTGTTGAGACAAAAAGCCTCTCAGACAGTCTCTGTTAGACCCAACTCCACATTCTGTGAGCAGGTTCACCCTCCCTCTTTCAACTGCTCTATATCCAAGTAACAGGTTAGCAAATAGAGGGATTTATTGCAATAACTTTGTTATTTTCACCTCAAGCTACAAAATTCCTTCATTGTATTTCATAATGTGTAGGTAAATCCACCTTTAGTATTCCCCTATTTTTTATGTTAGTCAGTCTGCCTTGCTGTCCTCAATATGAACATACTCAAAATGAAACTTTCTTCTTCCCCCTGTCTACTGCCTCCCCACAGTTTTATCTCTGCATATAAAAACTTAATTTGTCTCCATTCCAGTGAAGCATAGCTTTGCCCCTTTTTGTCTAAAGCAACTATATATTTTCACTATATTCGTGGTAAAGCATTGCTAAAAGGTGTGCAGAGGCAGAGATGAAAAATTATATGCAGAGTCATAAAGCGTAACAGCAAGCTATAGAATAAAAACAGAACACAATACAGAACACAGAGAGACTGGTATAAGGAATATCTGCTTTGCTGAAATATTTTATCACTAGATGTGCAGTCTTATAGTACAATGTTCTCTACAGATGCGACTTGCACTCACTCTACATCACTCCAAGCTGAAATCCTTTTTCAGAGTAGTAAAATAAATGAGAACTTAAATCCTTCCAAACCATGTATTAAGTACGCACATGATCAACACAAATGTCCTAAGTAGGATTTAAACATTGTTCTTCCTGCAGATAATAATTTTCAGACTAGTTCTGTAAAATTTTAATTTATGATTTCCATAAAAGGCATTAATTAGACACACATTAAGTATGTAAAAGCAGTTTATATTAATATAACAAAGATTTAAAAAATCAAATTAACTTAATCTATTTAACAACTGTGCAATTTAGGGACCATGCTACTGAAAGCATTGAAAATGTCCATCCCCTAACAAAAAAACAGATCAAGGGATGACAAAAATATAGGTACTATATTTCCAGAAAGCATACTATACATTAGTCAGTAATTACTTCCACTAGAGTGTGAAAGTTGTAAATGACTGTCAAAGCTAACTAGCCACTGATGTGATGGTAAAGGATGGTTTTTGAGGCTTCACTGAGTACATGGTGCACAAAGACTTCAGATATGGTAATAGGCTTATTCTTTTCAACAAGTTTTCTTGTATTTTCTCCACATTTGTATGGAACTACTAGAGAATAGAAGCTAAGTCTTTTAACAAGCCATGAGCAGAGAAGGACTGAGAGGAATGCAGGCTTCACTTAATGAAAGAGTAGTTCTCCTCTGCTCCTATTCACAAAGTTATTTTCCCATTCTTCTCAATTGTTCTTTGCTAAGTCTTTATGCATTCCCCACAAGCAGCTGGGGGAAATTATGCGAAAAACATAATTCCAACATCCTCGCTTTCTTTAAAAGTAGACATCCTAAGGACATCCTTTAGGACTGCATGGATGTAAACTTTGTCCTTGTTTATGTGTTCTCCCTTTTTATAACTCATTTTATCACAGCTGAAATTTGGCCTTTGAACTTTCTGGGGCAAAGGTGGTGATTCTTTCAGAAGACATCTGCCTTATTGCAGGTGCTATAAAACAATGGGAAAAAAAAACCCCAAAGAACTCTGTCTCAGCCACTCCATCTCATTATCACTCTGGTAGGAAAGATGTTTGCTTTCTTTCACCATCTGTACTGCTGTCATTCAAACAGGTTTTAAAATCTGCCTAATGAAATGGTAGAGATAGCTAGTTATCACAGTTCTGTGCAAGAGACAGGGAGAAAAAAGCATCTAAGCAGAAGCCACCACTGATTAATACTGCTCTGTAGTCATGCTTCCCACAACGTAGCTGCCATTAATTTCTTTCTTCCTGCTACTGTCTGTGGAGAGGCCTGCTCTCATCTCCCCAAACAGCTCGTTCTGCTGCTTGGTGGGACTTAATGAAGTCTACTGGCATAGAACAGCTAGCTGCCTTCCTTCAGGAAAAATTCTCTGTGAAGTTAAAAAACCAATTAAATTTACAGGTTCTCACTTGGTCAAAATTATGCAAGCCACATGTGAATTTTCTACTACAACTAAGCATGTGTTCTCCTGTTACCCTGGTCACTGTAAGTACAAAGAATCCACGCACACTATCACCTCCATGCTAGCATAGTTTATCTTCACCAGACTTCTGAAAAAGACACTAAGTCTCCATTAATTCTGTAAACTCTTAAGCCAAGTCACCTGCAGAGAGTGCCTTTTGAAAAACAGTATGTCTTCTTCAGGGTAAATTTAAAGAGCTCTCTTTGAACATTAGGAAGTTGCAATTAGATTCAAGATGTATGTATAGTTATTGCACAGTCCTTTGCTTCTGCACTAGAGCGCTCTCATCTCTGAGTCCCTGCCGTGCTTACAGTCCCACTGAAACAACACTTCTTGCAGCTGCTTCTGTGGAAGCTTCTGAGGTAGCTACCCCATCTCAGCATGCTCTCTGCAGCTGCCACATTTGAGTAATCCATTTCCTTTTACATTAAATCACAAACAGGAACATAGAAATCAAGTTACTAGAAAATTCCACAGACTGAACTAGCTTTACTGTTTCTCAGCAACTTCTAACCATGGGTCAACTACAGCCACAGTTCTCCCTCACTCTTTCTTCAGCTCACACTGTTATTCTATCAAATATTTGCTCAACTGCTGCAGGTCACACTTCATGAAGCTGGATATCTACCTATCACCCTCACCTCTAAATCTTGCTGCTGAGAGTGATGGGGTTCAGAGGACTGGGGTGGGAATAGCTTTTACTAAGTTGTTCTTTCTTCCTATAGAACAAAATTACCTTAGTGTGACCAGTCCGCTTTGAAAGAAGCGTCGGTGACTCGAGAGGAAAACTCTACCCAATATTTTTCTTATAATAAGGCAATCTATAACTCAAAGTAACCAGAAAGACAGACAGGTATTTATTTATACAATGCAGATGTAATTAGAAATGGTCCCACAGACCTAGAACAACAACGGTCTGCAGTAAAGCGTAGAAATATCCAGGATATGTGTCTTCTTTCAGAAACCTGAAATTATACTGGTCTGTGCCACATTCTTCTGTCATTCTTTTTCTGTGCACCCTAGAGTGATGTCTCAATACAAGTTGATGCAGCACTATATGCTGTTCAATACAGTGTTGGCTGTGCTTTCTAAATTATACATATAATAGCTATGCTATTAAAATGTAAGAGTAGACCATACCTTTTTCTGGTGTACTATGCTGAATGCTAGCACAAATGCTAGATCTTTAAATGACTGCAACTGATCACACTGTATCTTTTTTCCTCTTTATATAATTTCTGTTCAGTGTTGGTCAAAGTAGTTTTCTTGTAGCTCTCTGAATAACTTTAATAGCTTTGCAGGATGCTCTCCCAAGAAACGGTTAAGACATCCACATTAGATTCTTCCAGCTTAGCTGCCATCCTGATATTCTGACCTAAGCTAAAACTATTCTTTCCTTCATATTCCAAAATCGGATTCAGGTGACTCCATGGCTTTCAATTAATTTTTTCTCCATATCAAAACATTTGAAGTTTTAGGAGTAGCCATGAATCCAAGTGGTTGGTGGTTCTATCTCTCAGAGAAAACGAATTTGAGACCTTTAGTAAGACTGCCAGTAGCCAATGCTCCAGGCAAAGCCACTTAAGACAGTCACATCAGGACCTTTGCAGGTCTTCAAAGTGCTCAAAAGTCTGCCATTGAAAACATAGTTCCCAGTGCAGCAAAAACTCCAGTAGCAAAGTTACACTGTCTGCAATGATAAGTAACCTACCTATAGACATTATACACAGACCATAAGCCAGTGCCAGAAGCGGTGCAGCACTGCTGCTTGTATGTGTTTGCCAGCAATAACAATGGGTGGCTGGTTTCCTTTATTCAAGACATCTCCGTTTGCTCCTGGGCAAAGTGACTCACACTTATGATACGCAGTTTTGAACAGGTTACGTAAAGTGCCTGTAATATCCTAAGCAGAAGAGGCACAAAATATGTACTAACAAGAAACAAAGTCTAATTGTATACATGTGTGGCAGCCTTCAGATTACAAGTAGATATACTAGCAAACGAGTAGCAGGTTTCCACAATAAGTGCACTAGATATATACACACACACCTGTTTTGTTTTCTGGTCTGATTTTCTTCTACACACTTAATGTGCTTTGTCAGACCCGTCTTGTGCCTTATTCTTGCCTCCATCCTAGCATTAAGCATCAGGGTGCTACTGAAAACTGTTTTGTGAGGAAGCAGATTTAAGGACTACTGTGTGATTGATGACATTGCAATGCAAAGGCTGGGTGTGCGTCAGCAGCTTCTCACAACGGAGTCTGCAAAATATCAGGAGGAAATGAAAAACCTGGCTATTGCATACTCCAGATTTCAGTGACAAGACTGTGATGGATATCCAAGAGATGCTACAGTCTGGTGACTGCATTTTCATGCCAGGCTCCCTCTCACTACTTTGGTTAGGATCATCAAGAATTAAATGAAGCAAGTAATCACAGCCTATTTTTTTCTTACATGCTTCTCTCTGCAAAAAAGACCCCCAACAAAAAAAACCAAAATCAACCCAACCAACAAAAAAACCCACCACCCTCAGAGATGACCATGTTAGCATAATTTAATAATTTTTTGGTCTCAAAGCTATTTAAATCCTCCACCTTAAAAGCTGCATTGAACACCACTGTGAAGTTACTCTTCCATTAACTAAAGTTCTTTGATTAAGGTGACAGTTTTTTTAGGTGACAGTCACACTGCAGATTTAGCAACTTCCAGAAACTTACAAATACAGGGAAAACCCAGGAGGAGTTTCAGAGATTATAATGCCTGCAGCAAATGACTGCAGCTGAACAGCCCAACAGCCCCACAGACCCACCTTAAGTAGCACCATTTTTAAGAGAGGGTATCATAGGGAAGGCTGTGGTTTTCAAAAGGTAAAAAAAAAACCAAAACAAAAAAATAAACGGAAAGCTGTGTTCCATCATCTCTCAAAGATTTTGATTAAATAAGACAATTAAAAGCCAAAAAAGCATTTATGTCAGATTGCAGTGGCAGAAAAACTAAAAAAAACACCAAAAATTTAGAACTGAATAAAGCAGCGTGATTCATAATGCATCCAGATGGGTTTTGAATGTCTCCAGAGAAGGACCTGCTGGCCACACTTTTCTTGATACACCCCAGGATGCCATTGGCTTTCTTGGCCATNCTCTTTGTACACCCCAGAAGACCATTGGGCTTCTTGGCCATGAGGGCACACTGCTGGCTTATGGTTAACCTGTTGTCCACCAGGATTCCCAGGCCTTTTTTACAGATTCACAGAGCTGCTTTCTAGCAGGTCAACCCCTGACCTGTACTGGTGCATGGGGTTATTCCTTGCTAGGTGCAGGACCCTACACTTGCCTTTGTTCAATTTCATAAAATTGCTCTCTGCCCAACTCTCCAGCCTGTCCAGGTCTCACTGGATGGAGGCACAGCCACTCTTCCCAGTTTTATATCATCAGCAAGTTGCTGAGGGTGCACATCAAAGTCCTTGATAAATATATTGACTAGGGCTGAAGCCAGGACTGACCCTTTAGGGACACCACTTGTTACAGGCCCTCACCTAGACTGGGCCACTGATCACCACCCTCTGGGCTCTGTCCTTCAGCCAATTTTCAATCCACCCCAGTGTCCATTCATCTCTCCCACCCACATTTCCTGAGCTTGCCTGTGAGGACGCTGCGGGAGATGGGGTCGAAAGCCTTGCTGAAGTCAAGATAAACAACGTCCACTGCTCTCCTTTCATCAACTTGTCTCGAGCCATGGCCTTGTAGAAGGCTATCAAGGTTAGTCAGGCATGACTTCCCCTGGTGAATCCCTGCTGACTAGTTCTGACAACCTTCTTTTCCTCCACATTTTTCGAGATGACCCCCAGAATGAGCTTCTCAAACATCTTTACAGGAGTGGAGGCCTGTAGTTTTCTGGGTCACCCTTCTTGCCCTTTTTGAAGACTGGGGTGACACTGGCTTTCCCCCAATCTTCAGGTACCTCACTTGTTCTCCAAGACCTTTCAAAGATGTCGGAAAGTGGCTTAGCAATGACTTCTGCCAGCTCCCTCAGCACTCATGGGCACACCATGAGTCTATGAGATAAACTGGATATCCCCAAGTCACCCATGGACTTGTGGATATCCAGTTTATCTGACTGGTCTCTCACTAGATCTTCCTCAATCAGGAGAATGTCTTCCTTCCTCCAGACTTTCTCTGTTACCTCCAAAGTCCTGAGCAGTACAGACTGTAGAAAAGGCTGTATGCAGTATCTCCACCTTCTGTGCATCCTCCATCACCATGACATCTGTCTCATTCAACAGCTGGACCACATTTTTCCTAGTTTTCCTTTTGCCACCAATATACTTGAAGAATCCCTTCCTGTTAACCTTGACATCCCAGAAATGCAACTTACAGGCCTACAGACTATGACTCTGGAAAACTCTATCTTGGTTGAAGTCAAAAATGCTCTCCTGGAGAAAGTTAATTTTTACCTGACCTATGCAAGCTTAAGACCAATGAAAAACAGTCATTACTACATGTGTTTGTAATATATGGATAGTTTTTATAACTAATCTGCACATACTCAGCACATTTTTGGGACATATTGCTACTGCACAGCAAAAAATACTAGAGATTAGAAGCAAACTTGTCCCTTATAAACAAGAGGATGAACAGGCACATAATCCCTTTGGGAAAGTGCCAAATGATGATGAAGTTATAGCTGGCCCAAACACACCGATGCATACAGACACAGAGAACGGACAAGCACATTTTGAGGACTGCCCATTCCTAACCAGTGAATGATTTAGATGCTTTTTCTTAGCATAGAGCTACAAACTAATTTATCACAGCTAGCTAGTTCCAAGAGATGAGGTGCACCCTCAGCTGTGCATACCCTGACAGTATGAAATGTGGGTAAAAGATAAAACTACAGAATGACCAGGGAACAACAAAAGAGGGATCTGATTAAGATGTCTTTAGTTCCCTCCCACTCAGTCTCTCTCTGCTGCAGCAATGAGGTGCAAATGCAGCTGTATCTCGTTTCCATATGAGTCAGTCCAGTGCAGCTGCTACTCAAATCAGTGTTTACATCATCCACTCTGCAGACTTCAGAAGTAAAGGGGAGTGAATTGCAAGGAAAAGAATGTGAGGGTTTTCTACATGGCCCAGCAGAAAATTGTTTTTCTTGAAACAGCCATTAGAAATAATTTGCCTTCTGATGGAAATGTGTTTGAGTAAGGCATCAATTTTTTCTGTATCTACAGGACAGATCATATTAGCTAAGGTAGGCATCTTCACTTCCACAAGATATAAAACATCTCCAAGAAAAAATACTACTCTTTTACATTTGCATAAAACAGATTTATTAAAAAAACAACTGTCTGCAATTATTTTCTCTAATTCTCCCTCAGGTTTCCCTTATGAGACAATTCACTGTTCTTAGGAAGGCATATTTACATTTCCAGATCAAGTAACTAAAATATTGCTTAATATAGATTGATTAGTCAGGCTTATTTCTCCTTGTATCTAGCGCAATGGAAAATGCGTCTAATGCCAAGCTGGTTCTCCTCCCCCTCTACTCTGCACTGGTGAGGCCTCACCTGGAATACTGTGTGCAGTTCTGGGCTCCCTGGTTCAAAAAGGACACGGAGCTACTGGAGAGGGTACAAAAAAGGGCGACGAAGATGATTAGGGGACTAGAACATCTCACAAAAAGAGGCTGAGGGCCTTGGGACTTTTTAGCCTATAGATGAGAAGACTGAGGGGAATCTTATCAATCCTTATAAATACTTGAGGGGTGGGTGTCAGGAGTACATGCTCATTTTTCAGTGGTGACCAGTGACAGGAGAAGACATAACGGGCATAAACTTGAATATAAGAAGTTCCACCTAAACACGAGGAGGAATTTCATTACTCTGAGGGTGGCAGAGCACTGGGACAGGCCGCACAGGGAGATTCTGGAGTCTTCTTCTCTGGAACCATTCAAAACCCAACTTGACACATTCCTGTTTGACCTAATCTAAGGGATCCTGCTATGGCGGGGGGTTGGACTAGATGATCTCCAGTGGTCCCTTCCAACCCCTATCATTATGTGATAAATTTGATGATAGCAGTAAAAATATGGGGCATATGCAACACAGGATCTTGAACACAGATAAATGAAGGCTTAAGTATAAGAAGAGGAATTAAACTGTCAGTTCAGGAGCAAAGGCATAATTAGGAAATGACAGTCACTGTAATCACAGAATCATAGAATGCTGTGGGTTGGAAGGGACCTCAAACATCATCCAGTTCCAAACCCCCTGCCATGGGCAGGGACACCCTCACTAGACCAGGTTGCCCAAAGACCCATCCAACCTGGCCTTAAACACTTTCAGGGATGGGGCTTCCACAACCTTTCTGGGCAACCTGTGCCATCGTCTCACTGCCCTCATAGGAAACAATTTCTTCCAAACATCTAACCTAAAAAACCTGCCCTCCTTCAGCTGGAAGCCATTCCCTCCTGTCCTATCACTGCAATCCCTGATGAACAGTCCCTCTCCCACTNGTTCTTGATGCAGCCCAGGAGACGGTTGGCCTTCTGAGCTGCTAGTGCACACTGCTGGCTCACATTGAGCTTCTCATCAATCAGCACTTCCAATGTGGTTGTGAATCCTAGGTTTTTTCAGAGATGTATTTCCAGCAAATATACCGTACAATTTGTGCCCTGGTGAGAAGTCTTTACAAGGCTTCCTGCAGAACATTTTAGAGTTGAACAGGAACAGAGAAGCACGGAAGATGACTGGGGGGAATGGAAACTCACCTGCAGCTGGACTACCAGGATTTGTCTTGTCTAACCTAGCAATATAAAACTGCAAAAGTGTTCACCTCAGGCACTGATCTTTTCTTCCTGTCTCAAACCAAAAATGTCAAGAACAATTTAGACTTCAGTATTTTAAAATCATAAGCTGGGAGTCTGAACATAATGTATATCTAAAGGAATTTTAAAAAGCATTTTCTCTAACATTATTTCCTTTCAGTTCTGAGAAAATTATCTGGGACCTTAAAGCCACATAGATACTGGAAATGTAGCTGCCAACACAAGTTGCAGGAAAAGAAGTATCAGCTTATTATTCTCCTTAACATCATGAGCAGTGCTGTAGGCAACACTCAGAAGTAAAAAACTCTAACCCACTCCATATACTGTATGAGCAAGTGAATCTCTGTGGTAGATCACAGAAAATAAGAAAAAGAATAGTAAAAATTACTACTACTTTGAGGTGATCTGTCAAAAAAATTATCAAACCTGGCAGCTAACAAATTATTTTTGGAAATATGTATAGAAAAATGTGTGTTTAAAGCTTCACTTCGTTATCAGTGGTGCTAGGTAGTCCAAAATAATTCTGGTCACAGACAATTGGTCACAGAAAATCAAAACAAAAACAGTCTGCTACTGTTACAGCATCTAAATAATCCATGCTGCTACTGTTGATGCATGTTCCTATATTAAATATATCCTCTCGAGCAACATTTATTTTTTTAAAAACCCAGCAAACAAAGCGTGCACTTCTTGGCAAAGCACTAAGGAGGTGATAGGGTAGATCTGTAGCCCAGACACATCACATAAACATTCAAAGTGTTTGGGAACTTACTGTACTAAATTTCTGACAACAGTGTCTGTGCCCAGAGGTATATCTGTTGCTAAGGGCAAAGAATTTCCATCAATCTAGCAATGGTGTCCACCTTACATCTGTACTGAGCAAGCTTTCAAACAGTCAGTTCTGTAGTGGGTACAAATGTCTTTTGATTTCACAAAAAGAATAAACTACTTTCAAAAAAGCCACATGGAATGTTTTTTGTTTGTTCTTGTATTTAGTCAGTTGTGAAATATATTTAACTCACAGCAATAACACCAATTACCAATATGAAGCAGAAAATATGCAGCAAAAAAGTTGTCTTATTTACCTTTTTGTATGTTTTTTCTTCATTTGGTTTTCCAGCGGTAATATCCCCATTTTCAGTAGCAGACGACATCTAGCAACAGAAGCTTAAGTTATACACAGAGTAGCTGCTTTAGAAAAGTAAGTATTCAAAAGACATAATAAAATTCAAACACCTTTTAGAGGACAGCAAGTCTCCAAGATCAGTGACACATCTAGGAGTATCCTAGATGTCTTTTTCCAAGCAGACTAGAAGGACAAGACTGCCCCAGGAATATGTTGAGTATATGACTGATTCTACTTCTTTTTCCCCATACCAATATGCAGGTCTGCAGGAAGACATTGCAGCAAAATCTCGCTCCACAGCAGACTGCATGAGACGATATTGAAATATACAACAGCCCAAACTATAAAGCTCGTGAGCCAGATATTCAGTGGCATCTCTCAGAGGTTCAAGGCCTCTGGCTGCATCAATGCACTGTCTCACCTCAAAGAAGCAGGGATATTACCTGACCTTGCATTTTACCTAGGCTGCAAAGCAGTGCTAGATTAAGTCACAGACACTCACGCCAGACAAAAAGGCTGCAAGGATGTGTTCTACATCATTCTAGATTTTGTGAAGCATACATACCCTTGTGAGCAACAGGTCAAGTCATCTGGAGCTGAGAGCAAAGATCAAGCCACTCATTGGTGGTGGTATAGTTTTCCAGAATCTATTAAAAGAAATAATCTGTTACCACTATGCCGTTACAAATTTACCTCTCACAGCATCTCTTTAGATTTTCAGCCCAAGCAAGAATCCAGCTACGAGTGATACTTGTATCAGCCCAAATAATTCAGTTACATTTATAAACTATCAGCATTACCCAGGATAGAATCAGTGCAGTCTGATTTCCCCCTGCTCAATATATTTCACTACTGTGTAACACACAACCCTACAATAAAACATTTATGTAGAACAGTAGACACACATGCTCTGGAGTGCTGTGTAATTACATGCTCTCTTCCACGAGGACTTTAAAAATTAAATACTAAACCTTATAATCTTCATTCACTTGAGACAGTCCGTATTTTAACTGTACCAAAGCCAAAAAAGATGAGCAATAGAGGAGACTGTTAGAAGACTGGAAACTTTCTATAATGGTAGTTACTATCAGCACAGTTTCTGCAAATAGTGTTCTTGGGGTGAGCTATTTCATAGTTAAAAATGGTTTTGACTGAATACATAAGCAAAGCATTACATCATCAGATATTAGTTGCTCTTTGGAATCAGCTCTCCCTCCCATCTTCCAATTCTGTTTTAAACCACATCAGTAAAGCTATTCCTCAATTAAATTTACCAACCACACCAGAAGAAAACACCCACAGTCTCATTTGTCCTTAATCAGGATATATAGCATCTCATACACAAAGTAACAAAAAATTTAAAAAAAATTAAAATCCCAGGCTTTATTCACCTAATTTAATGTTTCAGTAACCTGAAAAATATATGTAAGACCACTAAAAAACCTTTTCATAGAAGGCTTCAAAACAAGATTTGCCTCCTGTTCAGAGAAAAAGAATATTAATTGCACTCGAGACAAGAAAAAAGAGGGTCAAACAGAAACCTGGATTTGCTGAGAAGAACAAAACAATGCTTCTTTAGAAAAACTCTTTTAAAGTTACATACTAACATTCTTCTACTGCAGCAAGCTCTATTCTTCATTGTAGCCTTCATGCAATTAATGTATCTTAATCAATAATTGCTTTACTTGGATGTGCATTAGAATCACCCCACACAAACTCCTAAATAATGGCAACAACTCAGTTATGATAGCTTTTAAAACCATGAAAGTTAGTGTTGTTTACCTAGCTTACCTATTCACACATTAAATATTTACTAATACTGACCCATGCTTGAAACTTAGTGTACAAACATAGACATCAAGAACTTCCGTTAAAACAGCTTTTGTAATAAAATAAACGTCATTTTCATCACTAGAGATAAGAAGATTGATTGATCAACTGATCTCTGGGTAAAATCACACCCCGCCTCCCAAACTGTTGTCCCCAGCCAACTACTGAGATACTAAGATGATCTAGTGCTCCCAAAACTTCATAAAATACAATTATATATACTCATTAAGAGTCAAATATACATGCAATATAAGAACTCACTTTCAGGAGAATGTTAGCTAAAGAAAACACTCATGCCTGACACAGAAGAAAAACCTGTTTGTTCCCAGCATAGTCTGACAAATTATTCAAGAACACATGTGAAAATACACCCCTGTAATACTGCCAAGGATAGGAAAACAGACAATGAGATCCCAAGCTCAGTAACTACCAAGTACAAAAACTCATACACCATCAAGAACGTAAGTTTTTCCTGTCTATGCCAGTTTATTTCATTCCTAAAATATGTATCTAGAAGAGAATTTTTTCTGTTCCTCATCTTTTGAGAAACAGCACACAGCTCTAACTTAACTGAGGTTGTGTCTAACATCTTTCAAGATCCCTGCTGTAAGAACTGCCAATAACTTTTTCCAAAGCACATATTACTTTGTGTATTTTCTCCCTGCTCTGCACAACTGAGGTGGTACGGGGTGCCGCCTTCTCATGTGCTTTGCACCATGCAGAGCAAGAGCTACTGTCTCAGTTCTGCTGAGGTTTAACAGTTCAGAGACAGGTCACAACTTCGCCTTGGACCAACTTCCAGGCTAAACTACAACTATTTATTTATTTATTACAATAGCAGGAAATTCCCGAAACTAAAGCATTGGATCTTTGCATGTATCTGACAAAAGGCAGGATCACGATAAAGCAAGATTGGGGGTGGGGATAGAGAACGAAAAACTGTCCCAAAATTACTTAATGTATTCAGTGAAAGACCGGGCTATATGGAGATCTGTTTAGTTTCTTAAGTGCCACACGTTCTACCTGATCAGAAGAAAAAACCCCAAACACATTAAAGTGAAGCAGAAATTTAAGGAGCGTATTTTCCAAATGTATTTTCCTAGCCAGAGGGTCACCATGTCAGTACCACCCTGGCCACCACTCAGCCAGAGTTCTGAGAGCTAAGATGACACACAGCAAATGCAGGCTTCCTACTCAGGTTGTGTGTCCCCCCCCCCTTTTTTTTTTCCTTTAAATTTTAACTAAATTTTCTTTATTGTTATGGTCTAACCTGTCAGGCAGCTAAAATAACTGCACAGAGCTGTTGGCTCAGTCCTCACCTCCCAGTGTTATGAGAAAGTGAATTGAAAATGGGGAAAAACATTAAAATTAATGGGCTGCAATAAAGACAGTTTAATAGGACA
>VZTU01021832.1:0-20549 GCA_013400835.1 Zapornia atra | reverse complement strand
ATTTCGTTTAAAAGAAAGTCTTGTAAATTTAGCTCAGGATGCTGAGCTTATATTTTCCTCAGAAACTTGATTTCTTAACTACACTCTACAGTTATTAGTGATCTTAGTGGCAGGTCACAGATTTATAGCCTTTCTTCTCAAAACTGACAAAGCCAGAATGAAACATTTTCTTGTGACACCCTCCTGCGACTTGAAAACATGATGTGAAAAAGTAAGATCAAGTTCATAGATTAATATTTATCCATATATCACTCCTGGGACCATAACATTTCAGTTTCAGGCAACATATTATAGTAAGAGAATGAATACTGTATTCCTTCTATTTTATGATCACTTTACATATATCTTGACAGATAATCAGGATGATTATTTTAATTTACACTGAATATGCAAATAGATCTGGCAATAACTACATTTGAAGTGTTCTGTGTTGTAATTAGAGCAGGGTGAAAACCACAACAAATTTGCTTTAATTATTTCCTCAAACTTAAAAATAAACGGGCCCTATTCTGCATTCCTCCTTCACACTAAATTGGGTTTGCACCTTGCAATTCACAGTTCCCTTTGTGTAACAGGCAGCAGTAACTACACCAAGCAGGTCAGAAGACTTAACATATGTTCCTTCTAAGAAATAAAATCTTGTTTCCATCATCCTTTGTCTTCTGGATGTAAGGAAGGAAGTTGAGCACAGGATGTGCCAGTTTCAAGTTTCTGAGGAAAATATGTGCCAGTCCCTTTCCCTTTTTTCCCCACAAGCAGTGATATACGGTAGAGAATGGAGCTATGAAGGCCTCAGTTGCCCTTACTATTTTCCTTCAACTACCTGAGAAGAAAAGGAGCATCACAGAAGCAGCTGCTTTTCTTCTTCCAGTGTTCTGTTGGGAATAATGGAAGAGCCTATGATGGGAAGAAACAGACCTTCTCATAGATCATTTACTACTGTCACCCATTGTCAGCACTTCTGTCTTAGTGTAAGTCTGTTCTGCAAATGGCTCCCACTGAAATGTCATCAAAGATGATCAGCTAAGTTGTTGCCTTCCTTCCTGTGTCAGTCTTCATCCCATGAAACTGTGACTTCTTGTCTCAACCAGCAGAAAGAGCACCTGAGCACTCCTCACCAATTCACTACAAAGCTCAGAGAAGGTAGATTAAGCGATGTTGGTTGATCATGCACAGAAACATATCAAGAACACTAATAAGATCCATTATGCCGGCTGCACTGTGAAGATACTAATCACCCCTGAGACAGTACAAACACCGTAAATCTCCATGGCTATTTGTGCAATAATCATTAGACCATAGCTTAAGGGAACAGTCACAGACTTTGGCCCTGTTATTATTTGTGAAACTGAAATTCATTTAAAATCACTCTCCAGCGATGTCAGCTTGTATTATGAAATACAGACTGTCTTGACCTGAGAAAAGATTTTGTCCCCTTATACAGAAATGTGCATGCTTCAAGGAAATACAGCTTATCTCACCCTACGCAGCTGGAGCCCTGAACGTAATGACTGAGAGGCTGTGAGTTCCTTAATCACACTGATGAGCAGGTACTTGGGCTCTGCACTGGGACACAGATCAAAATTGCAGATAAATTAGGCCCAATCTTGCTAATCGCTATGCCTGTAAGGAGCCTTCCCAAAGTTGCAATCAAGCTCAGGAAGATAAACAAAATAATAGGCCCAACTGTGGAACTTCTCAAATACTGAGCACGTATACTGTGTGATCTGATCAGAGGTGTTTTGTGGGCAGGTTAAAAAATAAAATTAAAAAAATAAAAATTAAAAAGTTGAATTTGCTACACCCTGTTTTTGCTGTGAATTGTTCACTCAGAAACTTGTCTATGTTGTTCTGATAGAAATACAGAGAAATAAAATGTTTATTCACTAAACTGCAGTTGAGTTGGCCGCCAGTAGTGCCCTGAGAAAGCTCCTGTGTACTGCTGGGGAAAGATCTGTGAAGAAGCTTTTAAGAGCTGTCTTGAATGCTGAGGTAATTAACTATTGCAGTGGCTAGTGTGCAACTTAAACCATCAACAGTATGGAAAGGAAATTAATAAAACAAAACAAAGTAACTGAAAGCAAACTCTGAAAAGTCTTTTGTTCCTGTTTGGTCTTGTTTGGGTTTTTTTTAAGACATCATGGGCAGAAAAGGGAGAGAGAATCCAAAAGGATTTTGAGTACTCAAAAATACAGCAAACCACAGCAGCATATAGACAGATTTTAAAAGTATGTTAATCTCCATTAGCATTTAGAACCTACCCAAATCTATGGATTTATGACTGCTATTAATAATTATATTCCTTAATGTCTTTTTTCACAGACTTTTTACCGTCTCCTAAAGAGATTATATACCAAAGCAGAATACTTCTGTGGTAAATTACTTTCTATTAAATTTGTTTTAAAATGTATATTCATAGCAATATAATCTAATCCAAGTTATATATTCAAAAGTACACATATTCACTTTCTAAACAAATCCTTGCTTCAACATCTAAATGAAACAAAAATAACTATGCAACATGGACTAAAACCCACTATTTTTTTCCTCCTCTTCTTTGAGGACTCTTGTCATTTAGGACTCTAGATCTAAATCTAATTGATGAATCTGAAGCAGAAAGTGACCCCTGTGTTGTCTATTTATCTTCACTTTGACAGATTCTTAAATTTCATATAATTACTTGTATTTATTATGATTTATCTACTATCAAGCTAGCTGTCACAGAAAAGCTGACACCAAAAAGGTGTTGATGGTAGGTTGTCTCTGATTTCCATCTGCTATACTGTATCAAAATAGATAAGAGTATTAAATACATCAGCAACGCTACTTAGAATAATGTCCCCATGGCAATTACACTATCATTACTGAGACACACTACAGTGCAAAGGATAACCCTAGAATACAGTGTATTCCAGGAAACTGATTTTGACATCTTCAGTAACTGCAGCTAAATCTAACAAAAAGTAAGCTACAAACAAGGATATTAAATTGATAGGGGGTAGATTTAGACCAGATACTGGGAAGAAATTCTTAACTATTGGCGTGGTGAGGCACTGGCACAGGTTGCCCAGGGAAGCTGTGGTTGCTCACTCCCTGGAAGTGCTCAAGGCAAGGTTGGATGGGACACTGAGCAGCCTGGTCTAGTGTAGGGTGTCCCTGTGAATGGCAGGGGGGTTTAAACTTGATGATCTTTAAGGTCTCTTCTAGCCCAAACCATTCTGTGATTCTATGATTCTAAGAATTATTAGTAAGAAGTGCCCCTGAGCCACTTTTCATAAATTAGAACTAATTTCATATTCTGGTTGAATTTTGTGGTTGGTTTCATCCCAGAGACAGTGCCTTTTTGATGTGAAACAGAGATATTCTCCAAAACAGAGTGTTCTTTTTGAAAATGAAAGGATTTAAAGGATAGAGTTTTTTAGATTTTTTCGTAATGGACCTAAACAATATTTTTTAGATCTGCAAAATGTATTTCTGGGGTTTTATGCGCTTTGGGGTTTTTTTGTTGTTCTCTTAAATTTCCCAAATTAAAGAACCCATTATTTACCCAGCCTCATTGCCAATGTTTCATACAAACTCCTTCATATACAATGAAGTCATGAAATGTATGTACAAATTTACACATGTATACACACAAAACAAAGATCCAATAACCAAATTTTGCTCTTGGTCAAAGCAATACAAACACTGCATAACTCTCAAACAGCAAAGATTATTGAGTTAAATAATATGGAATAATGATAAAAAAAGTATCAGGCAGCTGTATTAGGAGGACCATCTTTTTCGCGGGGTAAAAACAGACTTAACTGCTACAAAAGTAATATCTAACATTTTGTTATTGAAAAATGGGAAGGAATACCTACATTCCTAAGTTTCACAATTCAAAAATCAAAGGTAAATGAGTTGAGTAGGCATAATCTAGTAAACCAAAAAAAAAAAAAAAAGGAAAAAAAAAAAAAAAAAAAAAAGGATAAAAGAAAAAGATGCAAGATTTTGACATACACTTCCTGTCAAGTTCTGCCTAAGTCCTATCCTAAATCAGGGCTTCTGTAAGCAATGTAAGAACAACAAATGTAATTTATCATCCCTATGATGTCCTCTTCCCCTTGAGATGTTCATACATACAGAAACATATTCTAAATCTCACTCACTATAGACAGATGCGTGGGAAGATGCTCGGTGTGACAATAAAGCAGAATGAAAAGAAAAACACCTTTGTGAGAGAAGTCAGTGATGATAATAAGGCTACTTATCAAAGGAACCAAATTGGTGAACAGAATTTCAAAACCAGCAATTGTGACAGAGAGTATAGGCAAAAGACAAAAAAATCAAAGCCCTACTTCATTTTCTAAAAATACAGAATTTTACTATGCTTTTCAATATAATCAACCTCAGATGATTTCTTTCCACATTTACCACATATAGCACGATCTGGTAGAAAAATATTGCAGTACTTAAGAACCCATGTACATCTGGATGTTTCTTTACTGTGGTTTTTGGAACCTCTTAGAAGGGTAATTTTGCTTTGTTGCTGGTTCTTGTTACTCCTTTCAGCACTGGAAAACTCTTAATAAATAGAATATCTTTGCAATGGTTTTTCTACACTATAATTAAGCTAAGTGGATAATCTGACTGTGCAGGAAAGAAGACGATAAAGATACACGGTATTGCTTTAATTTCCAAAAGCATGTCTTACCTACCACATATAAAGAAACGCATGACAATAAACAGAAATGATCGTGTAATGATAAAGAACTGGAGAATTTTGAGGCCAGCATGTCATTAAAGTGAAAGGTATGTCACCGTTCTGGTTTTCAGCAATAGCATACTATAAATTAGACAGGGCATCATTTGGTGGTAACTACAGTTAGTTGAAAAAAAAATTTAATACATGCCTTGCTAATGACATGCACCCTGCAAGATATTCTAAAATTTTTTGTTCCCTACTAAAACCAATTTTCTCCATGTCGTTTAACAGGGCTGAAAGGCTCTAAGACATAATGATAGGCGATATTTAGGAAAACTTCACTCACAACTTTGTTTCTGGCTTTCACCTTTTTTTTTTTTTTAACTATAATATATATCTTTCCAACTTAATTATTCATTATTAGAAAAGTAAAGCATTAAATGGCTGGTCAACAAGGGGAAAATGGCTTTATAAATAAGTGACAGTACAGGTAGATTTAATCATAGGAAATGTAAGATACAAATAGCAATACACACTAAAAATAGGCGTGTGATCACAGCAGTTCATATTTGTTATCTCTGCCATTTTTGCTATCATCTTTTATCCTTAAGTCTACAGTATCTGTTCTAGACACCTTGCCTCATTTTTCCCTGCCCACTGCCTGTGCTGTTTATAATAATTAGTCAGACACATTTTTCTTTGGCACTAGTTTGCATTTTGGTTTAAATTTGACACTGTTTAAAGCAAAAATACAAACGAGGAGAAACTATTGAAACTGTCAATATGTTTTCAGGGAAACATGTTTCAGGTACAGAATTTCAGAAGAGAATGGAACATAATAGCATTGGAAGAGGCAACAGGCAAAGGGATTTATTTTTCATTAAGAAGCTGTCCATATAAAATATACTTTAAAAATCTAATTAGTTACTGCTAAAGGAACACTCAGGATTCATATTCACAAACGCACAGAAAAAGAAAATTATCTTCTATGATAAATCGAATATATTAACAAACAAGTTCCATTTTTAATCAATATGTGAGCAGAACATTTCTTTTTAAATACTATATTTTGCATTTTGATATGTGCACCATCTGGCAACAACACACCCCACAAAGTTTGCATAGAATATTGCACAAAGCACTGCTAGTCAATGACATGATCTTCAAAAGTGGGAAATATATTGGGTTTTTCCTTAAGTTGATTTACTAATAGTGTAGTTAGATTCTGACCTAGCACCCCAATAGATTGAAAAAATAAGCGTAAAGATGGCCTGCACTTACAACTAACAATGCCCAAGAATACTCTTGTTTCTGTGGATTAAATTTGGCATTATGTCTCAATAATACATCAGTGTTGCAAAGGTGGGAATAATTTTTACAAATTTTTGCTATGAATGTTTATCAATGTTTCTAACCGCAACCTTGGAAGTTATGCACTCTCATTCATGTCACAGCCATGCATTATTTATGAAATGTCTGTATAATGATAGATTATTTATACTCATATTTATGGCATATCCTGATCTTAAAGCCTGTGTGAAATTGTCCAAGAACCAGCAGAAATAACAACGCTTCACATGAAAGCCTATTATTAAAAATAGATAGCAAACAAGGCTTATAATATTAAGTAGTAAAATATATCTCTATATATTTTATTCTACTGCTTTGTAAATAGAAATTTGACTTTAAGGTTCACTATTGAGGGTTTAATACTTATTTTTCTGACTGCACATTGGCACAGAAGCTTTGGAAATATTTCTGTCAGAACAATAAACTATTGCTGATCTGCAGTGTCCTGTGGATACTTATGCTTCCTCAGAGGGTTTAAAGGTTAAGATTTAAATAAATGTGAACTGAAATTTATCCACATGAATTAATTATTTCCTTTACAATGCAAAAGATATTTTTCACAGTAAAATTACATAAATGCTTATTTTTGTGTGTTTTAAAGAACTTTTTTGTGAAATCTTAAAGAATGTATTAAGACATAAGTCTGCCACTGCCAACATTCATATTATTTAAATACTAAAAAACCTAAAAAGTGGGTTTGAACAATCTCATATAGCTCAAAAGAATGAAAGAGCCTAAGCCATGGCCCACAGTGAGTTGGGAGTCAGCGAGGCTAAATATGCTTCTTTATCAACAAGAACAAATTAAGGTCTTCCTAAGCAAGACTAGGTGAGGTGGTAATTGAACAACAGCTGGACTGACAGCATGTGGGTCACAGAAAAAACATGTGGGTCACCGAATGCAGCATTAGTAATCATGATCTTCAATGCCCAGCCTCTGTGCAAAAGTGTAAAAGGCATCATACAGGTGGAAGGATACAGGGGAGGGAAGGGAAGATACTCTCAGAAGTCAAAGAAAGGAAGAAAAAGGAAAATTAGTATTCCAGGGACAGGTCCATCATAGTAGGATTTCTCCACATTGAGTTTCTGAATGAACATCATGCATGCTTTTTCAGCTTAAGCCTTGACAGTCTTCAGCAAAGAAAAGGCTCTGGTCTTCTATCTATTTATTTCCCTGACCTGTCCCATCTCTCCATCACTCTGACTCCTACAAAGGAAGTGTGAAGCATTCACACAAAGAATGGCTGTAGATAGGCATATGAGGTGGAAGGAAAGTGAAGTCCAGCAACTTTTTAAGTTCAATCAGGTAGCTAGAAGAAAAAAAAAAAAAAAAAAAGGAAAAAAAGAGGGGAAACCCCCCCCACCAAAACAAAACCTCATTGTGACAAGATAATTTGTTTCTTTTTGTGATGTTTAAAACTGTTATGTTGCATTCAGATGGATGAATCCAAGTGGGAAAAATGTATAAGCAGACAAGAGAGCACTTGAGGCACAAACCAGTCAGCAATAGGAACACCATGGATAAAATTTGAAAAGAACATGGAAATTAACCCTTTCCCACAACCTGGTTCAGTTTCAACTCATTTGGCAACAACTGGAGAACATGTAGCTACAGCAGATACCATAAAGCTTCTCAAAACACAGCTGACATCATAACTGAGAAACCCAAAATTTCTGTTTAGGTGAAGTTGCATAAAAAACATTAGAACTTCACTATTGCTCTGTGGATGACACATAGCAGCAGCTGGAATTGCGCAGCTTCACACACTGCCAGTACTACTTCAGAAGTCACTGGAGCTGGGCACAGCCCTCACTGCTCTGCTAAACAGGGATGGGGATGAAGCCTATTTTTTTTTAAGGTTTTGACAGCTTAATTGGAATCTCAGTTTGAAAAAATACTCTCAGCGGTAACCAAAAGCTAAAAATTTTGTCTCACTTCTATTTAAATAATAGCAGTGCTAATAGATTTGTGAAAGAAATAATTTCTTGGTAACAGGGAATAATGGGTTGTATGGACACAGCAGGTCACTTTGAATGGTGCAACGCATCCAGGATGTGTGAAAAACACACATACAGTGCTCACATGTACAGGGTTTTGTCTAAATTAAAGGGCGTATAGGAGACCCATTCAAACCACATCTCAGACTTCAATACAAAGTAATTAACAAGAAACATGATGTAAGTTAGTTTGAATTGAAGTAATAATTTTACAAAACACAGACATCAAATGCTTCCCATGGACATGTATTTTCACAATATGAAACACCTGTGCAGCTACAAGCAGTATCAAGAGAGATGAGGATGGCATTCCCACGGAAAATATTCTAGCTGGAAAAAAATCTCATTTGCAGAGCTGTTTTCAGCTCTCTTACCTTTTCAAATGCTGGACTTGCAAGTTCCTGAGGAACTCCAGTGATGGAGAGCATGCAGTAACAAGCAGGTGGTATTTCAAACCTGACAGGGCTCGCTCTGAAAAGGCATATGCTCTGGTGAGTGCTCAGTGCTCCTTCTGTTTTTCTGGGAAAAAGGGTTTCTTTCCTGATTAATATTAAGTGAAGCATTGTTACAGGACTGCTCTATTCCCCTGTAATCTCCCAATGGCCTGCAGGATTATGAACTAACATGAGGTAAATGTAAACAACAACCCACTCGCTCCTGACCCATTTAACATTTCCTTGTAACCCACGGTGTGCAGCTTCATATATTCATCTGTCTTTACATCTATTCTATTTAACTACCTCTGCATTGAAAGACAAGGGTAAATGTGGGGGGTTAATTTTCAGTTCAGCTTCATTAAGAACTGAATCAAGTTCAGACCTAGTGTAAAATCGGCACGACCCTGTGAAATACTGTCCCTGGTTTGAATTTGCCAACAGCTTTCAATGCATTGTTTCTGCAGAAGTAAACTTCTGGTGATGATAAATAAAACCAGTAGAATTAAGTTCAAATATCAATTCTAACTTGGTTTGTCTGAAACAGCATGTTATCTTTAAACTGTTTTCAAATTGTATTGCTGCAGCTGTTAGAACTTGCTATAACATATTTATAAATATATGGATAGATTTTTTCATTAAATTGATCAATGAAAGATAGTCTTCAATGACTTTTTTCCACAACTACCCTCCTATATGGCCATTTAGTCACATGGAGAAAAGACCCCTTATGATCCCTTTTGTCTCTCAAACTTTAGGCATTTATTTCTTACTTGCCCACTCTAGTCACTGACAAGAAGGGACACTCTTCAGAGGTGGTGAAAACATCCAGAGCTTCCTGTCCCTTTCTGATGTCTGGAAAACTATTTAGGAAGTGTATTCATAATAAAGACGCCAAAACTTTTGTCCCTCTAGAAGTTTCAAATTTTAATTTAGAATTGATTTCACTGCTTAGACTTATCTGAAAATTACAGGTGAATATTCACAAGAATGAAGTCACTTATAAAGCATAATGCACTGCAAGTTGTAAATTGCATGCTGACTCATCAGAGATGGATGATTATGTATAAACTAATTTTGTATCTGTGTTTTGAGAACCGTCAAGAGGATTGTTCCTTATTACCCAATTTTCACATGTGGAAGTACAAATACAGGCCAAGACAACCAAAGTCTCTTATATTTGCTACTAAGTAAAAAAGCTCTAGCATTCAACAATCATTCTGAAAGAAAAAATGGAACGCACATCCCTACAGTATTAACAAATATTTCTGTGATGCCAATTTTTATGTTATTAGTGAACGCTATAACTACATAGCTTTTCCAAACAGTGGATAAAACTATTTAAAAATATTTAATGGTATACATGGTGGTTCAGTTTACATAGAAACTTTTTCCATAACATTTTAAACACTATATAGAACAACAGAGCGAGTATAGGATTTTCTGAGGCTGCATGTCAGATGATGTTGCTGTTTTAGGAAGAAACGTCTTTCGTAGGGATAACTCATCAAAGACTGCATGACTGAAGTATCTTGCAATGCACGATTCATTGGTCATTACATTAGTAGTTTATTAATATTAAAAATACATTAGTAGTTTATTAATATTTAAAAATATATATATATAGGCAGGAACCAGACTGTGATCTGCATACTAAACCAATTAAGTTCATACACCTCAAGTATATTTTTAGGCAAAAATAAAACACTATTCAGCAACACTAAAGGCACTGAATAACTGAATATGTAGTCCAATCATGGTTTAATTATAAGAACATATATTATGTGCATATTAAGGCTTCTACCTATATCACAGCTATCTAAAAATGCCCTCCTCATGTGCAGATTGGTTAAATTCATAGATACAAGTTTGGCTACTTTCTCAGTTGTCACAGCTATTCCCAGCTGCTTCATTTTCTGGGCTAATATATGATTTAGCTGAAACCATGTAAAAATTAATGTTACTAAATAACTCTTTCAAATGTCTAAACTGTTTCAAACAAATACATTATTCAATTAACTTAGGCAGTAATTTCTATCAATGAAACAAATTCAACTTGCATCTGCTTCAGGGAGATGCATGGGAAAAAATGCAAGACAAAAACCAAAGTGGCCTTGCTTTTGACTACTCTGTTTTGTTCTCTGCACTGGTCCTTCTAAGAGAAAGAGAAGAAATTCTGACTGTGCTATACAAGATCCTTCCATAATAGCAGAAAAAATGTAACTCTCGAACATAATTGGTTCCACTATTTCCAGATCTGAGAGATTTGAGAGGAGCTATTAAGAGATTCTTATCACAGGTTTTGTGCAGTTATAAAGGGTAGCTATAAGGCCTATTTTAGAGTTCTAATTAAAGTGCATCCAAGAAGCACTAAAGATTAGGAATGCAAGTTTCCCTCTGCAGACAAAAGCGAGAAAAGCATTTTCCTCGACTTCATTCTGTAAATAACTTAAGCCAGTTAAGGAAAAAAAGTGCCAACTTCACCATACCTTTCAGAGCTTTTTTCATCAGGAAAGTGAATCAAATAAATCACTCAAAGCCCACTCCCAAATATAACTGACACAAAGCCCACCTTCAGCCCTTCTACTCAAGAGGGGCATTGATTGAGACATTTGTTAGTGAAAAAGGAAGGCAGACAGTTCTAAGAAAAAGCTCATATCTAAAATAACAAGGACAACTACCATACATAACATCATCTCAGCCTTTGATTCTTTTCTTCCTTCACAGCAACAGATTCAGAACTACTGCATCAAGCATTGCTTTTATATACTGAAGCCCTGTATGCCTGAGCTTGGAAAGCATCAATGCAGTCAGTTAAGCATCTATTTCAGGGTATTATAAAGGGTGGTACTTAAACTGCTTTTGACTGCCCATGTTTGCTGAATCTCTTAAGAAAGTTTTAATCTCTTGCTATTTTTTGTAATAAAGCAAACAGAACATAAATGAATGTGCTATCCATGCATGTCCAATTCCCCCAACTTTTCTCTCCACAACACAAAATCCCCTGTCTGTCTTCAGCAAAATTTAATGGTGGAAAAAATATTTGAAGGGTGTTGAGATGCTACAAGCTTCATAAACCAGCTAGGAGATAAATTATCTGTGCCTAGTTTTCACAAAGCTTCAGTGTCAGCCTGACATTATTGGATTTTAGAGAATTCATATAGGAGCTCAACTGCACAAGAAAAAAAGTTTCATTGGTTCTTTGGCACGTGAAATCACTTGCTCCCCCTTTCACATATTTTCATGAGCTGAAAAGATACATTATCTGATATTTTAGTGAACTTTCTCTGAAATAAAGCAACAAAAATATTAATTTAAAAAATTGCACAAAGAAACTTTCTAGATGCCTCTTTCATTTAATCCTATGATCACTGCTTATTAAAAGTGATCAGTTCAGGGCTAGGCTCTAAAGTTTCACATTTCTCATCACTAAGTTTATATCCCAGTTATGGAGAAGATCTCAGGCTAGCATTATAATTCCCCTGAGACATCTATGAAACCTGTGCATCATTTATGGAAGTAAAAAGTCTCAACACTTACACAGTTAGCCTGGTAAACAAGTAACTGAATGTCCTCACACTTCGAGGCCAGCTCTCTCATACTTAGCAGAAGAAATTTTCCAACTGACCTGAACTGAGTCAAGAACTGTCTTGGGAGAAAGGCAGGCTGGGCTGCTGGTGCCTAGACTGAGTGGAAGGAACAGCAAAAAATACTACCTTGGAGAAACAGATTAAATAACTGCACATGGCTAAAGTCCTCAGAGGTTCTAGTCTTCATGATTTTTAAAACAGGAAGACAGACCACGACACCTCAGAGTATTCATAGTAGTTATATTTTTGTTTTCACTAGACTGAAAACAAATTCAGCTGTGTCTCAGAAAATGGACTCACTGTGGTTAAAAACCAATGTTGACTGCTCACATGCTCCTGATGCTTCACAAAGTGTGCTAGAACAAAACATAGCAATTCTTAAGTTGCAAAAAAACATGTAAATGTGATAAATTATAGATATGAATTATTGCCACATTTTTATGTTAAATTTGGGATTAAGTAATTTCCCTTGGTTCTCTTTCTGTATTGAGCTTTCTTTCGAAGCATTTATGTGATTTATTTTTTACTTTTGGTCTGAAAACTGTATTATTAGAAGAACTTTTTGGGAAGCAGAAAGTGCTACTAGAAAGTAGGTCTAGAGAACAAATTTTATGAGAGGCAGTTGAGGGAAGTAGGGTTTTTTAGCCTGGAGAAAAGTAGTCCAAGGGGAGACCTTAGTCATCACTACAACTACCTGATAGGAGACTGTAGCCAGGTGGGTGTTGATCTCTTCTCCCAAGTCACAAGCGATAGAACTTGAAGAACTTTTCTCAAGTTGTACCAGGGAATGTTTAGAGGGTATATTAGGAACAATTTTGTCATTGAAAGGGTTGTCAGTCACTAGAACAGATTGCCTATGGAAGTGGTTGAGTCACCATCCCTGGAGGTATTTAAAAGATGTGTAGATGTGGTGGTAAAGGACGTGGTTTAATGGTCCAGATGGCAGAGCTAGGTTAAAGACTGTTAAGATCATCAAGTCCAACTGTTGTCTTTAACATAGCTCTGCCATTCAGATCACTAAACCATGTCCTTAAACACCAACTGTTAACCAACAGTTGGACTTGATGATCTTACAGTCTTTTCCAAAAAAATGATCCTATGATTCTGATTGTTTTGGGTTTTTTTGGTTTGGTTTTTTTGGTGTTTGTTGTTGCGGGGTTTTTTACAGAAACATTTATTTTCTCCAGGACATTTAAAACAGCATTTATCTAAAGTTTTTCTCTTGCTGACTGAGCATTAATGTTGTAAAAGATATGTGTTGCAAGTAAAGACAGAATTCCTCTTTATAGACATGTTGTTTCATCATAGTGCACATTGTTACAATTCCCCTGTCATGAAAAATCATTTTCATTTCTTCCAAGTCTGTGATTGAGCATATTCCAATATTAGAAAGAGAGAAATACCAGTTTCTAATGCAGACTGAGTTCCTATACCATAGACTATCCACTTCTGTGCTTTGTTCCTTCAGGTTTGCCACCAGTATAGTTTAAGCTGAGTTTAATGTTTTCTGCTGACCTTATCTTCTTACTTTTTTTTTGCAAGAATAATTTTGGAAATACAAAGTAAGGAAGGAAACACTTTCTCATGTACAATAAGCCATTCCCACAATCTAGTGAGAGGTGCCCCTGCCCATTCTAACTTGATGAATCCCTTCCAGCCCTAACCATTCTATGATTCTATGAGCTATCCTACAGAAATAATTAAGGGTTTGAATCACATCCCTTTCATGGCAAGAATGGGATTTATATGGTGTAAGAGTTGCTTTTGGTTGTGAAAGTCCTTGTAACAGTAACTGTGATAGTAATATGCATTTGTGGAAATAAATGAATCCCTCATTCCTATAAATTGTCTATTTCTCCTTTGTTACAATTATCAAGTACTTTGCCACTAGACTTGAGCAACTGAACTATTTAGATGCTACTACTGGTGATCCTGAATCTATTTTTATCATCATGGCCTTTCTTGAGTAACAAAATATAAAAAACTTCGAAAATTACTTTTTAAGATTAGATCCTGATAAAATTGCAGAATTTATCTAAAATATAAGATAATTAAGAACAGAAAATTAGTGTTTTGGTTCAGAATCACGGGAGGATTTGTTGGGTTTTTTTCACAACCATGTCATATGCTTGATTACAAGTGTAATCACAAATCAATTCAGGAAGCATTGGGAATTTGAGAATAATAACAAACATATCCCTTAGTATGGAGTAGTAGTACTGGCAGAAAGAAATTTCTATGAATACTTTTTTTTTTTTTTAAATTTCTGTCCATTATTTTACCTTCTTGATAATACACANCCTTTTTGAAAATACACAGGACCCCTTTTTTTTTTTTTTTGTCTCATAATCCCAGCACACAGATCTGAATATCATCCAGAGCAGTACTTTGGACCCTTTCCTGTCAGGTGCCCACATCATACACGTAGCTGCCAGCCCTGATATTCGATCTGCTAATCACATATTAATCTCGCACAAGGGTTCCTGGAACTAGAGAGGCACCTCTCTGCAGCAAAACAGTATGCCATGGAGTTGGACCAAGTCTGCCTGGAGAGCATTTCCCACTTTGCATCCTCAGGCCAAGAGATATTCCATCTTATGTGTTTTAGGTATTAAAGAAACTACTGAAGAGGTCTATCAAACAACAGAGGTTTTTTTTTTCATGGCGAAGCTTCCAGAATGCTCACTGTACTGTTTTACTACCACAAACTGTGTTTGCCAAACCTGAAAACCTATCAGGAAGCACCTGCTTTCAAGAGCAAACTATTCTATTATTATATTTAGTTTATTGTGCCATTCACAAACTCTCCCTGGAAGTCATGAATTAACTGTGATAAATGAACACCAAAACATGCAAGTGTTATGCAAACTGCTACAATACTCCAAGCATTAATAGTGATGAATTAAAATCACTGTGCTCTGCACAGCAATATGTTACAGTTTAACAGCTAGAAAAACAGCAACTATCAAACTAAGAATCACCATTACAAAGATTCTCTCTCATTAACTTCACTTTAAAAGTATTTTCATTAGAATAATTACTATGTACATTTTAATTAAACATGAGCAATCAATTTTATGTACTTCTGCGCATTAAAAAGGTTAGGAGACAATTCCTTAATGCTATAAATATCAAAAATTGTTTCTCTTCCTTGATTCTCACTCATAAAGCCATTCCAACATAGAACAGAATGCTTAAAGGTGGCAGAAAGTGTTCCATAATATTTAATTGTAACTGTGGAATTTTTTTTATTTTTTATTTTTTATTTTTTATTTTTTATTTTCAATGACAGTTTGTATAAAATGACATAACCACATCAGGCTGGGAAAAAACCTACTGTGATTCCCCCAATTAATTCTAACCTCTTAGCTTTGCTTCTAATTATTTCACTCATCCCCCAGAACTCAGCTGCTTAAGATCTCTCCATCATGGTGCAGGTCATACAGTATTTCTGCTATTGGACTTTCTGGCCTTTGTCTTTCTTCCTTTCAGTGGGGAGACCCTGCCCACAAAGAATTCATAAAAGGGAAATATGTTTTAAAAGGCAGAATAAGGGTAAAAGGTGAATAAATTAATATAGTTACAGACTATTTATTTATTTAGGTGACTAATAATTCCCTGAAATTTGTCTTCTGTTTTCCTGGAAGACACGCAGCTTGTGCTACTCACTTGTGAGACTGTCAGTTGGATGACTTACCTACATGTTGCACCTTACTTAATGATGCATATAGCTTTTTTTTCTCCTCTGGTTGCATGAGTTAGAAGAAATATTTTCCTTGCCTCGTGATTTCTGTGAGCAATCATGCCTATTTTATTTAAAGTTCCTACTTTAGTAATTTGTTATATTTTGAGTGAGATTGATACCACATCAGGTTGTGGGTATTTATGTTTAAAGAACAAACCTACAAAAAGGATAGCAGAAATTAGTAGTGGTAAAATTATTCTCCATAAAGAAATGCAAACAGAAGGCCTGCAGCTGCCCTAACAGTTCAAGCAGTCTTTCCCAGAAAACTCTCTTGAGCAGAAAGAAAGACAAATACACAAGCTATTTCTCCCAAATGAAACGTTTTATTCTGTAATTAAAGTAGGTTATCACCCGCATGTATGTTTCTGTATTTATAAACATACCTGAAATATGAAGTGTTTAAAGGTTGTTTGGGTCAAAACACATCCCTAAACACATAATTATTTTGTTTAGTTGGGACAAAAGCATGGGAAAAGAGCCATTCAAATGGCTCCAACTGGAGGCAGGCAACAAAGTCTCTGTGCACTTCTCCAGGACTTACTGCTTCTACTATCTGCTGCGGTTATTAGCACTGAGCTGCAACTGGAACCAAAATCCCAGGTCCCCATCTGGATCCTACTCATAGCAGTATGAAAACAGCCCAACAGCTGCCTGGTTTATTTGTATGAGAATTATGACTAATGAGTTTAAACGTCTGCAGTAATTTCCACCTGTCCATCCTGACTCTTGCTGATCGCTGCTTCTGCTCCAGGGATCGATCAGCTGCTTGGGGAAGCAGCGCTAAATTTCTGTAATTCACAGACTCATGTGTGGAGTTCAGCTGGGACTGTTCACTGCCAGGATGTGATCTGGAGCTGCTCAACAGCTGTTTTGGTCAGATCTGATCCAGTCTGAGAGTAGGAGTGTGAACTTGCGGGAGATGGGCAGGACAGATGGCAAACATGAGAACCACAGGAGACTTTCAGGGATACTATATGAAAGTTTATGAAGAAGTAAATCATGTGCTATCTGGTCATCTGCCTATAAACATCCCCTGAACTTTTAGTCACTTCCTTCTCTCTTATCAACCAGCTAGAAGTTACAATACAACTAAATTAAGTTCATTGGTTGTAGTGGCTAAATATCACAAAGAAAATACTGAAGACACATTGGCCTATGACACCCAAGACTGCCAGAAGGCTTTTCACCAAGCACCAGGTAGAATCACAGGTAGTTTCCTCTCAAAGAAGAGAGAATACAGTACTTTTAATCCCCTTGTGACTACATTCGTTCAACATTTATATTTCCCTGGCCATATTCTGCACCAAAGCACAGCATCCCGCAGCACCACTGCCATTTAGTTCATTCCAAAGCACTACCCGCTGCTCGCTCAGCAATCCATCAGTCAATCACTGCTGCTTTGCAGCTGCTCCCTTCTTGTCTCTTTCTTAAATATGACTCTTACAGTTTACCACATAAGACTAGTCCTTTCCTCTGAAAATCCTTCACCGCTGCAGTTCATATTGTAAATAAAACTTTTTCTAAAAAACGATTTTTTATTTAAGGTCACTTATAATCAATTTTTTTCTTAAGGCTTTTAATAAATCTTAAGGGAGAATAGGCTGCTTTTTCAAAGTTCATAATTTATGGCTACTGGCTACAGATATGAAAATGAGTTAACAAATAATTATCTGTAATTGCTAATTAATTTGAAGGCAAAAATCACAGATTCAAAGAGAGAAAAATAACAAGCCCTTATAGGGATGTCAAAGCTTTTAGAAATAGTTGGGGGCAAACTTGCACCCTACCAGGAGAAAATCTGAAAGTAGGTTTTAACCAGCACAACCTTTAGCATACCTGCAAGTGTTGAAAGGATGAATCCTCCATCTTTTGTCTCATACTGTGCTGCAGTGAGTTCACGTAACTGATGTGAGATCACCAAGCCTACCACCCTCTTCCTCAGAGAAGGACTCAGTGTAGTGCGCCTAGTTCCAGGAAAGAATTTATTGGTAACAGATGCATGGAGCACATTGTGCTCTAACAGCTCTCAAGTGCATACTCTGCAAGGCAGTTATCAGCAAAGCCACTCTCCTGATGAATTCTAAAAATCTCAAGTCTATATTTAAAAAAAAGGTAAATATTCCTGTAAAAATACAAAAAAAGAAATTCAGGCCATCTAATGCAACTTTGCCTTCTGTTTCCAATGCAGAAATAACTCCTGAACACAACTAACTTGGCCATAATGCACAGCTCTGCTTCAAACAGGGCCATTAAAGTCACAAACACTAATTTACAGCAAGATTTTGAACAGCACCCAAAATATAGTACCTAACTGCACTATTCTCTCACCTTTATCCTTCCATGCTGCCCAATTACAACATCACTGAAGGAGCCTCAAAACGCCTAACACATGGTTCTATAGATGCAGGTTTCACAAGATGTGTGCTTCTTCCCACCATTCTTGAAGTGGATAAGTTCAAACTCAGCCTTAAAATCTTTCAACTCAAACAAGCAATTCAGTTTAGTAAATACAATTACCGTCATATTGTCTCACAAACTTAATTCTTACATTCAAATGAAAGATTAAAATACTGTGTATTTTTATTTGTATCATTTAAAAAACCCCCACCTTATTGCTGACAAACTATGATTATTATTGATTTATTGAGGATCTTTGACCCACCAAAGAAGTCATTTGATCTTTCACAAAGAAATTTGTTTTACTTACAAAAATATTTTTTCTAAAACAGTATAATATTCTCATTATGTTTTTTAAGACTTTTCATTTCAGAATGTGAGGAAAGGCACAATTTACACAAACACATTCTTCTCATCATAGGAGATACTTGACATTTAGAATTTAAAAAAAATAAAAGAAAATCAAGCTATTTGTCTTAAGAGAATTTTGTCGCCTTAAAAATCAAATAAATGACAAAACGACCAACTCAGAGTTCTCTTTCATGCATCTGGAATAAGATGTCTAGTCACGTATTATAACAACCTGTTGAGGGAGATGGGAGGCAAAAAGAAAAGGGCACTGAAAAAAGCTGTAGTAATGAGTTTCAAGTTCATGCTGTCCCGATCAATCTTTCTGTATTTCTATAGGTTCAAGCTGAAGGAAAAGCAGAATAACCCTGGCAACTTTTGACACTTAAAGGTCCTAAGAGATGAAACCTGGACTCACAGTGGTCATAAGTCACGTCTAGTGAATAAGTGCATTCAGTGCTGGCACACTGGAAGCTGTTTTATCTTCAAAGGGCACAATTACAGCTTTTTATAATATCACCTCAGAACTGCCTGTTTCTCGTCAAAGGGTATACATCTAAATATTGACATTTCATTCCTCTGCTGTAAACAAGATCTTTGCATTGTTTTTTTCTTTATAGTAAAGTTTAAAAAGTAATAATAGATTGAATGACTGCCTTTAATAAAATTTGAAAAAAATTTTGCATATAGTGCATGAATATTCTTTTAAATACCTGTACTAGAAAAATAGGAAAAGCTAAATAGGAAAAGCTAAGGTACTATTTGGAAAGGTCATTTGAAGCCTTGAGTCAGACTCCTCATTCATTTACCTGGATAAGATTCTGATACAACTTCAATGATCTCAGCAGGATACATCTACAGTCATTCCAAGAAAGATGCAGACTTAGTTGCAAGACTATTAAAAGCTAGAGCAGGGATTTGGAAAATTATATAAGAACACGGTAAAAGTACCTGAACACTTTTCACTGAAGTTAAAAAGAAAAAGGAATAAACTTCATATTGGCTTCACTGAAAGTGGAATTAGGCAAAAAAAATTTAAAATTGAGGTTTATTTTCTTTCATTTTGACCAAAAATATGACTTTGTATGTTGCCAGTTTGCCATTGCAAAATTCAGTGAAAAACCTGGATGGTAATGGCAGGTTTTTAATTTTGTATTTTCAATACTTTTCCTAATTTCTCAAAGATGGACAAGCTCAGCTATCGAACCAGTTACTTCCTTCATTCCACTTGAGAGTAACATTTTGGAAGTCTTTTAGAACAGTTCTCTTGGCTGTTCCTCATTATTGCTTTTTTGCTTTCTTCCTCACAGAGAACAAGTTTGCTCCTGTCAGAGTTTACTAATCTTCATAAAGAAGCAGCGCTGCTTTAAGGATAAAACACAGCAGAATTCCACATATTTTTAATATCATCTGATGAAAATTATTAAAGGAAAATAGTTAAGTTTGCCATGAACTCTTAAAACTACATTCTGCTGAAAAGAGTCTCTTGAAGACCCAGGAACAGTTGACACTACCTAGGTTTCTGTCAGGGGATCAGAAACCTAGACATAGGTTTCTGCTCTAGACATAGTCTTAAGCAGCCACTGAAAATAGATGACTCGTGAGGAGGGGAAAAAAAACCAACCAAAGAAAAACCCAACAACAAACAAGCCACCCTTCCTTGAAAAGGGGCAGATCATTGCAACTTTATAAGATAGTGGACCACGTTTTCCTAAAACAAGTCCTGTTTTTAAGATTATAACGCAATTGTCTTCAGCTGTCCTTGAAATGATTGATAGCCAAGCATTAAGCTTTAAGGATGCTCAGAAGATATGTACTGTCAAGTTCGATGTTGAATATGCTAGTATTTTAAGAACAACACCTGTTCCAAAATCTTTGACTACTATTATCAGTCCTGGAAAACAGAAGGAGCTAGAAGCACTTGGCAAGAGAAACTCCAAAAGAAGATTTTTCTTATTGTTGAAGTCTCCTGTGTGCATTTTGAGAGAATGCTTTGTTTGT
>VZTU01021827.1:52725-69207 GCA_013400835.1 Zapornia atra | reverse complement strand
GGGAAAAGCTTCATTGCAAGAAATCTTTGAAGCTATATTGAAGATCCGAATGTTACATTTTCTGCATGAGGTTGGCAGTTCTTTAGTTTAATACAGACATACCTGCCAACAAGATACCAACCATGTTCTGGTTTGGAGAGCAACTGCTTTGTTTTGAATTTGAGCAGAGTTTATACCTACCTGTCTGTCTTCTATAATGAGACATCAGTTTAGTGCTGTGGCGACTGAGAAGATAGTTGAGCCTTTGGCCATTTGTTTCTCTTTACTATCAGTTGATTAACTGTCTTTCAGTTTGTCATCTCATCAGCTAAATGAATGGGAGAGAGTCATTCTCAATGTAGACTTGCCAAATACTGTCTTCACAAGAATCAGTCAACTTAGGCTTTACCTGTATTTTGTTTGCAGCCATTTGTAATTTTTGGGGCAATCAACTAATCCAACTTGCTCCTCACCCCAAGCTGCATTAATCCCTAGATGAGATCCTGTATACTGGAATTTCTGTAGGTTGGGACACTCACTTTTTTTTCAGATGCACAGCTACATCCCTTACCTTCTCGAGAGTAGTAAGAGCAGTGTTCACATTTGTTATGTTGCAACCAAAGGTGTACTTGGAAATTATGCAGCTAATTCTGCCCAAGTATAGGTGCTTTCTGTGGGCTATCTCAGAGCATACAGTCCAGTCCATGGAGAAGTCGGTGCAGTTTTACCCACTGGAAAAGGCTGAACTTGGCTACAGGATGTGCTTTTAATGAGTGAGGGGTGAAAAGAAGACACATTTAAATAGTTAGACTAGTTCATTTTTCTGTTTTAAAATTTGATGCATTAATTATTAAAGTATGGAGGTGTGGTAACAGTTCTTCAAAATTTTTGATCTGAGTGTGTGTGAAAGCGTTCTATATATATGAATGCAGAGCTAAAGGTAACAACTGGAGTGCAGGAAGTGTTTGGTTTGGGTGGGATTTCTTTTAAGTGTGTGGAACTTTTAAGTGTGTCCAACTATTTTAAAAGTTTTTTTCTAAGTCTGTAATTGTGGAATTAACATAACTTGAACTTGAGTAGCTTTGAAAACAAATAGGTGGTAGTAAAACATACCTTTCTAAAGTAGCGGTCTTTCAGGGTTGGGAGAGAAAGGTTATTTGAAAGAGTTTGTCTCTTAAAAAAATTAATATTTTTTCTTTATTTCAGAACCTTAATAGACAGGCATTTGATCTTGCAAAAGTCCTGTTGAAAAGGACCGTCCAGACCATTGAACCGTGTATTGCCAATGTATGTACAGTAATTAATCCATGTTACCTACAAGTAAAAAGTGTTCTTTTTGCTGACTTGATTTATTGGAGATTTGTTTGTTTAACAGTATTGTTTATAAAAGTCACTTTGTAATGCAACTAGAATACCATTTAATTCGCTTATCTGAAACACCTCACATACTTCTTTAACAACCAAGCTAAGAGGAGCATATTTTTTGCCACTCTCAGTCTAAAGTTAAGCCTTAATCTATGCTGTGAAAATAGGTGACCACCAAAACCACCTGTTGCAACAAAAATAATTGTTAGGTTTTTGTGTGTCCAATAACCAGATAGCCTCATTTCATACCAAGCTTTAGGATGAAGCATTTCAAACTACGAGCTGTTTGTTAGAGGTTTCGTGTGGGGTTTTTTTTTTCTTTTCCCATCCTAAATGTCTTTTAGTAAAGAAGACTGAAAGAACTGAGTATTTTACAGTATTTTCTTCTACTATAATTCCTCTTGTTGAATTTCAGTGTTGTTTGTTCTACCTAATAAAATAGCTACTTGTGGGGGATTTAGTCTGGTCCATTCTATTACCTTTCCTTGGTTCTGAAGACAATAGAATTCTTACAAGTCAGGGTAGTTTAAAAAGGGAATTAGCCAGACTCACAAAAGATTAATGGGTAAGTGTTTTAAAAGCTCAAGGAGTCTCACTAGCAAGTCCTGCTTTCCAATCCCCCTGTTTCTTTAAGCTTTTTAAATTAGTTATAGCTGGAAACAGGATAGTGCATAGAGTGACCTTCTACTTGATTTAATGTTATTATTCTTACTTTCTTATTCAAGTGTGTAATAGGTTTGTAGTATTTGCACTGGTCAAATAATATTCATGTTAACCCACAGTATCTAATAGGAAGTATAAAGTGTATTAAAATATAACAAATCCAAAAGAAATCATTCATGGTTTAGCCTACTTTGTTTTGGTTTTTTTTTCCTGCTAGATTGCTAACAACCTTGATGCATTACTGTCAAATATCACAAGACATTCCATAAAGTTACCTGACATTTTAAAAAATGGGTTAAAAGGAGAGAAGTTTGGTTTTTAGCATTTGCTGATTTGCAATTTGGATTGGGTTTAAAATACAAGAAAATGAAAAATAAGATACCGATTTTTTAAAATCGCTTCTACTAGATGAATCTGCACTTTAGAATTAAAAATTCTTTCATTAGCAGTTAATTTTTCTGGGGAGATGGTTATTACTATTTTAAATTACCACATTGCCATGAATTAATCAATCCTGATGGAAGTAATACAACTGAATTATGAAGGATGTTTATGATTTTCTTGAGCCAAAACCTAGAAGGTGAAATGCTTTGATGTAATGAAAAAATGCACATTGAGTATGTTCCATTAGAATTAAAGTGTTAATGATACTACTTTTCTAATTTTTAAAAACAGTGTTTGCATTAATAAAGGAACATCTGCTAAAGAAATTTGTTTGTATTCTAGTTTTTTAACCAGGTTCTGGTACTGGGAAAGTCTTCAGTAAGTGACTTATCAGAACACGTGTTCGACTTGATACAAGAGCTTTTTGCCATAGATCCTCACTTACTGCTGTCTGTCATGCCACAGCTTGAATTCAAGCTGAAGGTAGGTTACAGTGTAGCATTGGACAGGTAATGAAATTCGTGTGGATATTAAAGAGTTTTAATAAGTTTTCTACTAGATGTATAAAAAACTTTATTTTAAAGATAAATGTAATATTTAAGGAAGGACACAGAAAAATTGATACAATTGTGTGCTTTCTGTACTTGCAAACGTGTACTGTGCACACAAAATAGATAATTATGATGATATATGATCTAATACAAAAATTACATGTACTTAATCTTTGAATTTCACCTGAAATTTTAAAAGTAGGCAGGCTGTAGTTGGCTTATCTCCTGAAATCCAGAAGTTATTAAGGTGTTGCAGGTAATGTTTTACAGTTTCTTTCCAATGTTCTGACTTTTAGAGCAATGATGGTGAAGAACGTTTGGCTGTCGTTAGACTCCTGGCTAAACTGTTTGGCTCCAAAGATTCCGATCTGGCCACACAGAATCGTCCTCTCTGGCAGTGCTTTCTTGGGCGGTAAGAGAAATGGGGATAGAATTCAGAATTTCTTATTAATTTTATTCTAAACGTTCTAATAGTACTGCATTTTTCATTCTGCTTTTAGAGGATGTAACTCTTTGTATTTGAACAAGCTCTTTTGTTAAACCTTTGAAGCAGAGAATTGCATACACTTACATTTTAGAATGAAGAAGCCTGAAGGACTGCTGCTACGTTGCTGTCAGCTATGGGAATATGGGTTAGATAGAGGGCACGTTACGTACAGAGCAGAAATTACACAATAGGTGTGCCAGCACTGCTTGAAATTTCATTGTTAGGCTGTATCTGCAGCTGTATCTGGTTTATTTGGGATTTTTTTTTTAAATGAATGCTTTCAAATGGTGCACGTTATATGGCAGTTTATATATTTCTAATTTCACATATATGAATATGCATATATACACACACAAACACACTTAAACGTACAGTTGATAGTGTATGGAGAATTATGTTCAAAAGTTAATGGACAAAAGCCATTGGGTCAACTCTGCATATAATGCACTACATTTTTTGTTTAGCCTTAACTTAATTGCACAAGAAATAACAAAAATCTGTATGAGGTGCATTATGGAGATAAATTCAAAAGATTTCTGTTGTATTATTTTTCCACATAAAATTATCCTAATTGTTAAAGGAACTATCAACACATGTTGTTACACAGAAAATAATCTTGATTTGCAAGGCTAATTAAAAATTAACATTCATCTTCTTCCATCCCTCTAGGTTCAATGATATCCACGTCCCTGTGAGATTAGAGAGTGTGAAATTCGCCAGTCATTGTTTAATGAACCATCCAGACTTAGCAAAAGACCTCACTGGTAAGATGCTTGTACAGAGGTTTAGAATCATTTAAGAAATGAGCAAGGAAAAACGTAATTATTTCTGTACATAGCAGTATAGTTCTAAAATGTATCAAGTCCAGTGCTTGATGCTGGATGGAAGAGCTAACTACTGAGTAATTGCTTCCTGCTGAAGGCAAGTGCTTGTTAGAGAGAGGGGAGTGTGTGACTGTCTGTGGACAGAGCAAGTCTTTGAGAAGCTACCTGTTGCAGAATGAGTTTTAAACAACATCTTGAATTTATTTTCAAAATCAGTCATTGTGTTCCTCTGTATCTGCTCTATCCCACTTAGTTTAGAAAATGCCATTCTGCTGATTTAAATGGTGAAGTTTCTTCCTTGACTTCAGCACTGTTTTAGCTATGAGGAGGATTTCAGACTTAACTGAAAATTTGGGTTTTTTTCATGCAAGCTTAACCTACAGCAATTGTCACCATTTTTCATTTATTAGTTAGCTTCTTAGCTTTTTGAGAACGGGATTTTCTGCTGGTTTTATTTCCTCTCCCTCCCCCGCCCCTTGTCAGCATAGCCTAATCAGCTTTATTTCGCTTGGTTGCTTGTTGCAAATGAGGTTATTGTAAAAGCTATTCACTTTTATAATATTTTTATATTTACAGTTCTACAATTGTTTTATATTTAACATAAGAAATGATGGAACAGATGTTTCCTGTAGGCAGTTATATATTTAATAGATTATATGGTTGTGATGTGTGACTGACATTTAATTGCTTTAACGTTACTAATACATTGGAATACATCATATCTACATAAAATAGCCAAGCTTTTCCTTGTTTCTGACCATAACAGAATATTTGAAGGTTAGATCACATGACCCTGAAGAAGCCATTCGACATGATGTTATTGTTACAATTATTACTGCGGGCAAGAGAGACCTTTCTTTAGTCAATGACCAGCTGCTTGGCTTTGTAAGGGAAAGAACGTTAGACAAACGGGTAAGTGTTAATAGTTTATTTTCAGGAATATCTGCTTTTAATATAGTTTGGTAAAAATTAAACTCCAAAGCCATAGAAACAGCATCTTAGAGTTGACTGTCACCTAGAATGCTGTGAGGACAAAATAAGTTTCTTACCAGAACATCTTAATGGAGATTCCATGTTAGGGAAGCACCAAGAAGTGTTGTCAAGCAAATAAGATCACTGACATGTGAGGAACACAATCACAGTGTAAGAACATAAGAATTGCTATGTGTTTAGGCTGAAGGTCCATATGATGGCATTTAATTCTCATAGTGGTCGCTTCTGGCTTCCAGCAATTTGTGATTTAAAGATTTCTTAAATTTCCTTAATCATGTTCATCATTGCTTTCAGTGGAACTTTATTCCATGAATTTATCAAGTTCTTTCTTGAACTTACTCTATAAGCATCCATGGCATCTGCATCAAGTTTAATGCATGTGTGGAAAAAGTAACTTCACTTGTTTGCTTTAAAATGGTTTGATAGTTTTGCTGGCTATCTCAATTCTTGCATTAACTAAAGGAATAAATATTCTTTAACCCACTTAAAATCAATAAATATGTATACCATTTCTTCTCCACTCCTCTATTTCCCAAGCTAAAGAATCACATGAATAACTTCCACACAAACGGATCATTGCATGCTTCTGACCGTTCTTGTCTGGTTGTTCTATATCCTATTAGAACCAAGGTGACCAAACTCAGGCATGGCATTCAAGATATGCACAATGTTGTGTACATACTTTGGGATTTTTTTTTTCCCTTTAACCTTCTGTTTGTTTTCTGTTCTATCGCTGAGCACTGAGCTGACAGTTTTGGAGAACATCCATGTTGACTTCCGTGTCTTTCCTGAATAATTTTAGATGGTGCTTTGCCCAATAGCATACATGCAGAGTTGATGCAGATGGGAAAACCTGGCCTTAATCTGAGTTTTTTTCCATGTAGGATTCAGTGGCATATCATTTTTCTGCAGTTCTTCATTACAATGTTAGATCTGACTACCTCAGCAAATTTTATGTGTGCCATTCAGTTTGTTTTCTAATGATTTTTCATAAATTGTCACAGATTAACTTATGACTCCATCAGTAGGTTCCCTATTTTTCACTTCATTGTGAAAACCAGTTATTTATTTCCACACGTTGTCTTTTAGTTAATAATTAATTCACAAAAGGATTTTTATTTTAAGATCCTCTGGTGTGAGACTTTGTTGGAAAGCGGTTTATTTGATCTTTGTGTATTTTACTGACAATACTTACGTGTCTGCTAATTTTTTTTTCCTTAAGCAAAGCTTCCCATTATGTAAAGTGTGACAACTCATTCCTGTAACTTCATTTTTTTCAGCAGTGTCTACTCTTCTTATTGGTTTTACTGTTTTGCTTCAACCTGTTTGTCCATTCAGAATCAGATGTTCTGTTCCTCTTGGCACCCTTTTGCTTTCTTTCACATTTGCTGTGGTCAGTCTGTTCACTGACAGATTGCAGAAAGAGAATAGTTAGTATTTGGTGTATCTTTTCTAAATTCCTGTAGAAGTCATGAATGGGATACCACCTGGTATTAAAGATTTTGTTTTTGCCACCTTTATTAATTTAAAAAGTCTTCTAATGACACTTTAAGAGAAACCTCTTCAGACCTCTCTACTGGAATGAATCTTGTTTCTCTTTTGGCCCTACCAAAGTGTCTGGAAGGCTTCTGGAGGCTTTGCTGAAGATACTGAATATACGATATGTTTAATAATTTGCTTCTGAAACTTCTGCTGTTCTTCATCAAGCATTTACCTTCACTTGCCAGACCTTATACTCTTTCCTGTTTACACTCTTTTGGATGTAGCTCCATGCTCTTTGGAGGAAGATGGCCTAATAGCAGACTTTAGTGTGCTGTATAACCATCTTAATTGTTCCTTGTTTTTAGGGGGCATCCTTTCTATAACTAAATGTCATTCTAGCTTGTTACTTTAATTCTCCTAAATTAATTTAATTTTTTTTTTAATATTTTCCCCTTTTGAAATGAGAGTGTAACTCTGACATATTCCAAGGATAGGATATCATCTTTGCACAAAGAGAAATACTGATATTGAATATGTTCACAGCTCTTCGGTTAGATGTACCTGCAGCTTGACCTTGACATTTCTTAGGGGTGATTAAGACAACCTTCCTTCTTTTTTCATCTGCTAAACAAATGTGCCCAAGAAATCATTTATGAGATCTAAAAACTTTTAGTGTAACTACCGCTTCCCAGTGGGAGTTCACCTAGTCGGAATGGGGTGATTGTTACTGTGTCTTCTACACAGTGTCCCTGATCTCCTTCAGTGTGTTGCTGTTGGTAAGAAGCCGGCAGTCATACAGCTGTAAATGCATTTTTGTGTAGCTAGGGATATATTTTGTTTCATACAGCCTAAACCCAGTGTGGTGGTACTTCTTAATGTTCCTTAATATGTTTGACTCAGTCATTTTGCACCAGTCATAGGTTTGATGATAGATTATGTTTCAAGGTTAGGTGCCTTTTCAGGCATTCATCAGTGAAGAATAACTTCACCTCTATATAATGTTTCTCATTTAAAAAAAAAAAAAAATCAATCTCTGGAGAGAGCTTTAACAAAAATATGTCCTGAGGAGAAATGAAAATCGAGGCTTCACTAGAAGTGACTGCAACAAATACTTAGAATTTGAAGTAGATTTTAATAATGTAGCATATAATTAGTATCATAAAATGAATATCAAGGACTTGTAAACTTCCAGCTTCAGCTTTTTTTCTTTCCCCCTATGTAGGATTTTGTCGGTTCCAGACATGGTGCATTATACCTATTTTAATTATTCTTTTGCTTTAAAGAACTCTTTTGTCTTCTGCTGACTGCATTTACCCTTTGTAGCTAGATTTCTGTTGGACTAATCTATTGCAAAGTCCTAAGTGATCATTCATCAATCTGACTTCATCTAATTCCTTTTAGGCCTGCAATCATCTATCAAATGAGTATAGATATTACTATAAAAAGAACACTTGGTCAACAAGCTAAAGTTTGTTTAAACACATTAATATGTCATTTCAATTCTGCCTTCTTTCTTCAAAAATAATGTGGTATCTAGAAAAGTTTAAATCATGCTAACTGTTATGCCATTTATGTGATCTGGTTCTTCTCCTGAGCGTATTCTAATTGGCACGGTATTAGTAAAAGTAGCCTAATGACTTTTTTTGGGTAAAAGTTTTTGGCTAAAAGACAGTACTTCATTTTTTAAAAAAAAATGTCCTTAGCTAACTCAATCTGTCTGGGCATTTGCACAGTGATTACAGCTATTAAGAATCAGCAACAACAGAAAACCCAAAAACCCAAACAAAGTCCACCACCACCTATAGTGGAGGGCATTCCTCACACTGTTCCCCTATTGCACCGTGGGGTCCCACCCATGGGAGACAGTGCTCCATGAATGTCTCCAACACGAGTCCTTTCCCATGGGGCTTTAGCTCTTTACCAGCGGCCCCAGCATGGATCACTGCTATGGGTGCAGTCATAAAATCACAGAATGTCTCTCAATTTCTCAGGCCTAGACTGCTCTGGCCTGGTCCTCCACGGGGTCACAAGCCTGCCTTTCCCCCCACCTCAGCAAACCTGCTCCAGTGTGGATCTTTCTCTCTTATCTCTGTGTCTCTATCTCCCTCCATGGGCTGCAAGTGCTGTCAGAGGCTTGCTCCAATGTGGGTCACAACATCTTCTGTATGTCTTGTCCTGCTCCAATATGGGGCCTCTCCATAGGCTGCAGGTGGGGTCTCGGCCTTTTCCATGGGCTTGTAGGCACAGCGTGTATGTGTTAGGCACAGTGTGTATGATAGTATCTATATTTATGCTTGATAAGGTGAAATTATTTGGGCATTGTTAGTCCTTGGAGTTCAAGGCCAAAAATGGTTATCTAAGGTGTTCTGGAAGAAATTCTTTCCGTTTTAATTTTACGCAGTTCTTTTTAAATGGTGAGGGAAAATCTTGTGAGGCTTTCTCTGTAAATTATCCATCAGGAGACATCATTCTCTCTAAATTAATCCTCAGGCTGTGCTGGTATGATTCCTTCCACAAGTCAGCACTGGACAGCTTATGGCTCTTGTCTGTTAAAATGTTTAATAATGGGACATTTCCTGTTTACATGAGGGGATAAAGCAGTGACCACCAAAAGCAAGGATAAGAACCCAGGAACTTATCTGTGGATGTTTAGTCTGGATCCCTGGGTTTTTACAGCAGTTATTTTGAGGCTTCAGCAAAAAGCCTCTCCCACTGTCCTGGAAAGTGACCAAAGAGTTCAAGCCCTAGTGCGCTGAGCTGAGCTCCAGATTGTTTCTAGACAATTTTGGTATTAAACAGTGAAGGTCTGTGGGGGGAAAAAGGCTGCTACCTCTCCTGCCTGTCTCTGAACAGACAAGTCTTCCAAGTCCTGGCTCAAGAAGACACTTACTCAGGCATACCTACTAAGCTGCACTTTTTTATGTTGTCTAGCTCCCAGATATTCTTTGCTCAACGCAGAGTAGTACTGGATTCCTCTGTTCAGGCAATGCTTAATCTGCATAGTACACAGAAGAAACCCCTTATGTATGTAGGCTTTACAAATTCTCATTTAGAGGCTCTAAATTTTCCAGCTTTTGAACTACCTAAACGTACAAGACCAGAAGGTGGTTGTTTTCTTTCACACTTCTATACCTTTACTGTATTTTGTTTGTGTTTAACATTTATTTAACAAAACCACTTCTCTGCCTCCCTTTTAATTTCTTCCCCCTCAAGTGGCGAGTAAGAAAAGAAGCTATGATGGGTCTTGCCCAGCTGTACAAGAAGTATTGTCTTCACGCCGAGGCTGGGAAGGATGCTGCAGAGAAAGTGAGCTGGATAAAGGATAAACTTTTGCACATTTATTATCAAAATAGCATTGATGACAAGTGAGTCAACCTAACCCTTCCTACTTTTAATTGTTTAGTGATAAGAAATATGTGAAAATACATGCTTATTCTGAGAAGGCTGTTATATTACATTCTGTGTTTGTGGTTTTAAGCATGTTGTATTAAGTTAATAATCATTAAGATGTGTACCAAGATACTCAGGATGGTTGCATTATCTGTTGAGACACTGATTCTGTTTACTGATGAAACTAGATCTGTGATGGTAGTAGATTGTCGTTAACTAACCACTGCATAGGATAAAACTCTCAGATTTGCATTTACTGTACCCTGTTCTTGTTTGCCATACAACTTTGAAAAGAGCTTCCATGTTAAAATCCATGATCTGTGAGTATTGTGCATGGATGCACCACAGAACATGCACAGCCATCTCCTTTTGGTATACTACGTAGAAATGGACAATTTAGGTAGAACAGAGGCTGTTGTCTGGTCTTCCCTGTTTTGTCACTTGGTCCCTGTGAGTTTTGAAATAGGATTGAATGCTTAGGGAAAAGTGTTTTGGCCAAGGTTTTGGAAGATAGTTTTCAACTCTCACTATTAATTCTGTGTCTTTCACAAAGAAAGCCAAACTATGAGATCACACAAAGATAGAATTTCAGCCTAAATTTTTATTGCAGCAGACTTGGAAATCATCCATTTCTTTGTAGTGTTTCCTAGCATCTTTCTTATACAGCCTGCTAACCTCACTGTGTTTTGTGATCCTAGTGACTAGTCTGAATGGGCTAGTAGCCACCTTCAGTTGCCAGTTGTGGCAGTAAATTCATAGTGCTGCAGCAGTGAAGGCTCTCAGTTTGCTCATCTGGCTGGGGTCATGAGTGGGCCAGAGATACATATGTGATCAGTTTCTTTCTGGGCTTTTGGGGGGTTTTGTGTATGTGGTTTGGTTTTTGTGTGTGGTGGTTGGTTGTTTTGGGTTTTTTTTTAGTGGCAGTGGGGTTTTCTTGGCTTTTGTTTTTGGTTTTTTTTGGAGGGGGGGTGTTTTTTTGTGGAGGTTTTGTTTGGTTTTATTTTTAAGAGTAAATAAACGTTTGAGATTGTACACACAGAAATGACACAAAGTCTGCTAAGGTAGAGGTATCAAATAGTGAAAAATTAGGAAATATCCACATAGTTTATGCATCAATATGCTTTAATTTGCATACAGAGCTTAGTTTGTGTTTTTTTTTCTAGCATGTTCATGTCTCACTGTCAATACAGAGGTTTGATAGCAGGGAATTAATCAGTGAATGGAACAGATGTTTTCAATATCCCTGCTCCTGGGAAATGCAGAACACTGTCAGGGAAACAAGGCAAGGAATTTTAAGGAAAGACTGTGTCATCAAAGCTGAGTTTCTTTCTGACATGATTTTTTCTGACAGTCTGATGAAGCCTTTTGATGAGTATGCAGGGGTTGTATGCTGTTTGTTTTGTGGGTATCTGCACTGAAAGACTGGTTTTCCAGTGTTTCTCTAGTTCAGTTTGGTACCCTGAATTTTTAATCCAAATTCTACTAGTTTTTAATGCTGACAATGAAGTTCTGGCTTAGTCACACTGTTGGGTTGGTTTCCCATCTCAGAGTGGAGGAATAGTGCATTTCAGTGTTACTGTTGTCAGAATTACATTAGTACTTTAGCACCTGAAGTGCTGTAGAAATGCTGTGGTCTTTTAAGATAGAGTCTATCCAATCCTTTAAACACACCAACAGAGGTCAAAATTAGCAAACTCTGGCCTGTTTTCCTCCTGTAATGAGGGAGGAGAACAGTGACCAGCTGTCTCAGCCTGGGGAGAATTTTCCATTGGGTGCATGGGGTAACACTAGTTCTTTCAGAAGATAGCGCAGTAGCACACAGTATTCAATCTTTAAGTGGAATAGAACAAATTCTCTCTACTCATCCTTAATTCAGACACTTGACAATACTTTTGATGTTACTTGACAATTGATGTGAATGTCTACTTGAAACCAAGAACTTCTAACCATAAGAAGAGCTTATCACCTGTGTACTGCAAACTTCTTTGTTTTGCCCCAAATGCATAAGGAAGGGAGTAAAATAACATCTTAAACACTGCCCTGTTACCTGCTCTTGAAATGCTAGCTGATGACTTCCTCAGAGGTATTCTCTATTTGTAAATCTTTACCCTAACTGGTGTGGACCAGGGAAAGCTTTTATCCTGGCAGCTTCTAGAACATGTATCTGTACAGACATGGCTAGAGCAACAAATTAGTAAGATAAGTCTGATACCCCCAGTCTCCTAGTATGTTACACAGATGGAGTCCTCTGAGATCTGAAGAACCTGTTCCCCAAGTAATTTAGTTTTTGCAGTTAATCAGTGGTAAAATATGTTTAAAGGGAGGCCAAGTTTTCTTTAATAGTAGTGGGGTGCCTTGAGATAGTTGTATCCATATTCATGATCATCCTTTTGTTCCTCTGCATTGCCATCATGTCTCTTGGAATTTTCTATGGACAGGGATACTGTGTGTTTGACCTGCACTTTGTTTAAGGCATTCCCACAGTACTTAATAGGAATCAGAGTAAAAAAGTTTGTAAATTCAAGCAGAGAAAATACTTGTCCATAAACGTCAGATTGTGTAGCTGGACATTGTGCACGGCTCTCAGTGCTGGGGATTAAATTGATGTCTGAATGTTCTTTCATTTGTGGGGCTAAATTGGATGAACTGTAGAGTCATATTTTGTAGTTCAAGTTTGTATTTTATATAAAACTTTAAATACATATTATTGTTTTAAAAAACAGAAAATTGAAGAATGGTTTTGATAACTTGGATTGCTCTCAATTAAGTTTCCTAATTTCCTAGCTCTTGTATATATTTTGATGTTCCTTTGTCTCCACCTCTTAAATTCTGCTTTTTACTTCTGTTATTAGAAAAGTTAATAGTTTCAAATGTTTTTCTTTTTCTCCAATACTGCAGTTTTACCTTAACCTTTCAATCAAGGATACTTCAGATTTTTACTTTTCTTCCCCATTGGCTTATGTTCTTGTATTCTTCTTTATTTGGGCTTTTTACTGTCTCTATCCCTTCCATATGGGAGCGAACAAAGGGAAATTCTCAGAGCCTAAAGAGAAAGGAGGATTTGGGTGGTGGCAAATAAAGCAGTTATTCCCTCTTAGAGGCGTAAAAGAAGAGCTCTCTAGAAGCGGTTCTGTTTAATTACTCAACAGTGGAAAGGATCTTTATGGATTCTTCTCTGTTGAAAATCTGGTTTGAATGACTTCCGATATTTCTTGTTCTTTCAGCTTGTCTGGAAGGAATCGCCACTTTTGGAAATGTAGTTTTTATCTCTTCTTTTCCTGCAGATTACTGGTAGAGAAAATCTTTGCTCAGTATCTTGTTCCACACAATTTGGAAACGGAAGAGCGAATGAAGTGCTTGTACTATTTGTATGCTAGCTTGGATCCAAATGCTGTCAAGTGAGTATAGCTTGTATTCAGCAATACTTTCTCAGGCTTTTCCAACATCTATATTGTCTTACTTGTATTACCAGAATTTAAAGTAATTGAGGCTTAGCATGATTTGCAAGTAGTATTTCAAACCACTTCCCATTTATATACAAACTCCACATGTCCATAAGACAATAAAATCGCTTGATATTTGAGAAGAGTGGTTTTATCCATTTGTTTTCATCCAGTGAGAACAACACAGAGTTAAAAATATGCAACTAATGACTTGTAGATTTTTCCATGGTGGAGATACCTAATAACTGCATCCTGGAAAATGTTCTTTTAGAGATAATGTTGGGGGATTGTACCTAGCAGATGTTGCATCTCTAAGATAAAATAAATGAACAACCTTGTTTACTAATACATTCAGCATGTTCTTGTCATGAACAATTGTTAAGCTTTCCTTTTCTGGTTTTGCACTTTTGCAGAGCACTGAATGAGATGTGGAAGTGCCAGAACATGCTAAGGAGTCACGTACGAGAGTTACTAGACTTGCATAAGCAGCCCACTGTACGGTTTTGAAAATATTAATACTTTATGGGCCTGTTAGACTGATTTACTGGGGTTTTTAAATACTATATTACTTGTTCAGTGTAACTTTATTATTCTGTTGATGTCCATATGTAGACAGTGTCCCATTCTTATTAAGTAAAGTTGCTTCACATTTTACAGCATCCTTATGTGTACCCTTATTTTATATTACTGGTCAGTAACCTTGGAAAAAGGTTTTAAAAATTAGCAAGATTTTGTTTGCTTTTTTGACAGACCTTTTTTTGTTTCTCACTTTATAATATAAAGTGGGCTTGGGGGCATTGTTTATTTGTTTTGGGGGTTTTTTGGTTGTTTGTATGTTTTGGTGGGGATTTTTAGGTAATTTTCCAAGAGTTGACTTTGATCTATTATGTGAATTAATTTTCCTAGATCTTTGATATTGCAAGAATATTTTTTCCCTTTTTCTATTTGTAGTAGCTGCTGCTGATACTGTTATACTAGTCTAGTGTTTATTCTTTAAACAAAGCCAGAGGATTCTGGATTAGAATTGTGCTGCAGAAAAACTAATTGAGCAACTTAAAGGTATATTTTATAAAGGAAGTATCACTGATTTGATTGGGTTTTTTTTTTTACTGCTGTCCTCAGTCAGAAGCAAACAGTGCTGCCATGTTTGGAAAGCTGATGACCATAGCAAGTAAGTGTTAATAAGTTCTGTAAACTGTTATAACAGTTCCTGGAAACTGCACTTCTGTGAAACTTGGCATACTGAAATGACAAATTTATCTTACATTAACTTGTGTTCCATCATACAGAAAACCTTCCAGATCCTGGAAAAGCACAAGATTTTGTGAAGAAATTCAACCAGGTTCTGGGTGATGATGAGAAACTTCGGTCCCAGCTTGAACTGTTAATTAGCCCTACGTGTTCTTGTAAACAGGCAGATGTCTGTGTGGTAAGCAAATGGAAAACCAAACTTTTTTACTTGTGCTTAAAACAGTTATTCAGTTAATGAGGCTTTTTTGATACCTTAATGTGATCTTCATCTATTTCCAATTTTCATAAAATACTTACTTGGTTAAAGTGTAGTTATTATAGACAATATAATCTATGATCATTATCTTGCTTCCCAGGAAAACATAAACTTCATTGCTTACGGGATTACGAGCATCAAGCATAAAATCTAAAAGACTAATTTAATTTTTTAAAAAATATTTTATTTCAAGTGTTTTTCTTATGGTATGGTTCCTAAACTGTCTTCTCACACCGATGAAACTTAGAACATTTTGAGTTACCAGCAAGACACGCCCCTGCATATTATTCATATATTTTTCTTCTTAGAAGGTTATTTTGAGATCAATCTTTCTCTCTCATCTGTTTAACCTCTTTGATGAAAATGCACACCTTGGTATTAAATGGGACTTTTCCAGAGCTTTACAGATTGTGCTGACAATCACAGGGTGGGTTTTTTCCCATTATGGTCCCAAAATAAGTAAGCTGATTCTTTGACAGAAATCACAATAGTGAGTATCAACAAATAAACACAGACTTCTTGGGTTTTGGCTAATGGACCTTCAGTTTCCTAGTTAATAGGGTCTGCAGCTTCCAACCTTTAGGAGGAGAAGGAAAGTAAAGAGATTTTTAGGCTTCTGTGGAAAACAAAAAGTATCTAATTATCCACCTCCTGCTGGGTTTGCAGCTGAATTTAGTGTTCTTGACATTCAGAGTGGGAAAACTGATTTGGGGATCCAAAACGTTGATAGACAAGGTCACAGGGTCTGAACATCTGTTGTAGCCATGGTAGTGTCGTACTTCTGAGTGGTGAAGCTTTTAGTGCAGTTTTTTTGTTGCTCCTTATAAATCTCACCCATACAACAGGGGTACCTACAGATCGATGGATTGCTCTTGCCAACATAGATACTTAGCACTTAGCTCTTCTTTGGTTCTGTTTTGGATCTGGCCTACAATTCTTAAAGAAGCTCTGAAGAACTCTCAATAGAAAGCTAAATGCATCTTACATTTAAATAGTTCGGTAAAGTTGTGTCTGCTTTTACTCTAATGTGATAAAGCTTTGGAGATAACGACAGCCTCCCATAAAATAGGCTTCACTGGTTACGTAGACAATCTCTGTGGCTAAAAGAAGTGGCTATATTCAGCATATTCAAAATTCTTAAGTAGTAAGTAAAATAAGTGTAATTCTTGTTTGTATCTAACATTCCTGTAGAGAGAGATAGCCCGGAAACTTGCAAATCCTAAGCAGCCAACGAATCCTTTTCTGGAAATGGTTAAATTTCTTTTGGAAAGAATTGCCCCTGTACATATTGACTCAGAAGCCATTAGGTAAGTTTGAAAGATCACATTTATAAATATTATTTAAATCACACACACACAAAAACACCAAGAAAGTATTTTATTGTGATTTAGATTAGTTTAACCTAGCAGTAAAT
>VZTU01021827.1:0-52680 GCA_013400835.1 Zapornia atra | reverse complement strand
TGTTTTTTTTTTTTAAATGTATGTATATGTAAGTGTCTTCATTTCCAGCAGCCTAGAGAATGTGGGGTTTTAGTGGTTGGGGGCGTTTTTTGCTACTTCTTTGCAGGGCTGTTTGCACATGATTTTTAAAAATACAGTAGTTGTTCCCAGTGAAACTACTATTTGTGGGGCTCAAGGTGAAAATTATGATCATTATTTTCACATAGTTAACTGCAACACCGTCTTCCATATGGCAGTTGAATTAATTAGCTTTTGTGGGATTGTGTAAGAGAATGTTTGGATTTCTTTTGAGACTTGTCTGGCAACCTAATTACATTCTGAAACTCATGCAGCTATGTGTTGATCTAAATGCTGCCAACATGGTGGGGACTTTTGATTTTTTTTTTTCCCCTCCTAAGAATTAGTTTTGCAGAAAGCAAAGTCAGAAAGAAAAGGAATAATGGAAAAGCTGATTTAAAAAACAAACCCCAAAAAACCCACACTCAAAAATAATAATAACCAAACACCACAAAACCTCTCCACCAATGGACTAATGCCTTCCCTTTATTTATTGTGAAAAACAAGTAGTCTCACCAGCCTTTAACACTGTACATTGTTGCATTCATTTGCTTTTTTTTCTTTTTGTATCTCTTACTTCAGTGCACTAGTAAAACTAATGAATAAATCCATAGAGGGGACAGCTGATGATGAAGAGGAGGGTGTAAGTCCTGATACTGCTATTCGTGCAGGACTTGAACTTCTCAAGGTAATCTGTGTTAATGCAGCTGTAGCTTGTAATGGAAGGGACAAAACTGGTATGACTAATGACTTCATGTTAGCATGATTTTAAGATTTATTATTTAGAAAATAACTTTTTAAATGTATGAAAGTGTTTGGTTATTAATGCTCACTTGCAAAAAGAATAATGAAAGAGATGGGTTTGGGGAAGAAATGTGCTTTGAAAAGGGTGCCAAGAGTTAATAGGCACATTAAAGTAGAAAGTGGTTTCTGCTTAGGGAAGTCCTGTGGAAGGTGCAGAGGTAAAGTGAGAGGAAGAGAAATGGGGAAATTGGGAAGGGGGTTGTTCTTTGGGGCCTGTATGATCCTGGGAGGAAAGCAAGCAATACACTTAAGAGCCAAGTTTATGTAGAGGAAAAAAAGGGGATGGGAGAACTTGTGTTCTGAGGGATGATGACAAATAGCTGGGGGAGAAAGAAGGATTTTAAATACCCAGAAAACATCTGTGATGGATTTGGCAGCTCACTAATGAGACTTTATTTTCAACATGTTGCAAAGGGCGGTATAAAATACAGGTGGGAACGGCCAAGAAAGCTACCTAATTGAAGTGAAACTTTTCAGAAGTATGAATGAAGGAGGTGGAGTTTATAGAGGCATATCTCACCAAATTTGGTGATGGCAGCCAGGGTAGAAGTTGTACAGAAGTATACAAGGAAGTAATGTGTGTTTGCTAATGTAGCTCAGAAAAGAAATCTGTCAAGATTGAAGGTTATTTTGCTGTGACAAGGGTATCTTTGTGTATGTTACTTTAAACATTGATACTCATGCAAGTAGGAAACTCTAATCAAACAAACTAAGATAAATCCAAAGAATACACAAAATACACAAAACTTTGCATTGTTCTCCCTACCTTATGTTACCTGAACTTTACTATACTTAATGTAGCTTTGCTTTGGGATAACCTTTTGTTCTGTCTTGTCCTGCCTCAACTCCCTGCATACTTACTTCTTATTTCATGTTTCTCCTATTTAACAGAATGTGTTATATTTCATTAGCTTTAGATAAAAAGGGCAGTAATCTATGTTTTGTTTGTAGATATCTTGACTTTCTTGATTTCTCTTCTACTCGGGGACTGTTGATTCTAGAGAAATTAAGATTTTAGTTCAGTTAAACTAAGCTGTAAAAAAGCATTCTTAAGTATATTGCAATATAAATGAATACTCTTGAATAAGTGTTTATTCTAATAAATCTATTGATATATTCAGATAATGTAGTATCTTAAATATTTGGAAGAAGGGAGGACCTCTGAAGAACAAAGCATAGATTAATTTATATCATCTTCTCCCAAATAATCTCATAGGAGCATGTAATAGCTATTTATGTTGATGGTAATGCTCATAAACAGCCATAATTTTGTTTTCCTGCTGATTCATTCATGATGAATAAACACACCTTTTGTTTTAATGTGTGTCTACAGGTTCTGTCCTTTACACATCCTACCTCGTTCCACTCTGCAGAGACCTATGAATCTCTGCTGCAGTGCCTCAGGATGGAAGATGATAAAGTAGCTGAGGCAGCCATACAGATTTTCAGAAACACGGGTCACAAAATAGAAACAGACCTGCCACAGATCAGATCGTGAGTGTATTTCTTTACATGCTGCTTTTCATACCTGTAGTTCTGCCTCTTGGTATGTTATTCAGGATGTTGCCCCTGTAATTGCTTTGTAGTATTGTAAATATGTACAGCTTTTCTTTCATTATTCTTTTTTAAATTCTGCATTCTCACAGTTTTTGTATATTTATTGAAGATGATAGGTACTTTTAAAAAGTCTTCTTATAATAGACACATTAGAACCAGCATTCAGCATGTTTCCCAGGTTACAAAATAAGCAACGGCAAAAATACGGCAAAGATGTAATTCCTTGGCAGCATTTCTACTCATATCTGTCCTTCACACAATTTTTCTGTCTTTGTAAGGAATGAAAATATAATCTCTGGTGGTTAACAGCTCTGTTATGAAACAAGTTGGGAAACAAGATCCAAAAGCAGGCATGAATTTCTAACAAAGAAAAATTGGCTGTCTATAAGTTGTCATTATGCAATCATGCTTTAACTGCTGATTAAAGCTGCATAATCTAGTAGGTATTCACAGGCTATTTAAAACTTTGTGGGTAACATCTAAAACCCTAAAATTAGCCTGTTAGTAACTAACTAATCCAGATTATAAGGCACAGGTTTCAAGTTCTCATCTACTGAAAGACCATTTTGGATATTGCCATGCTATAAAATACATAGCAGTGTACACCTTAAGTTCTCAGTGAATTGAAGATGGAACTTCAGTGATTCTTACGGATTCAAATCAGATTTTGAGCAAAAGAAAGATGTTACAAGTTCATGTATGATAGACCTTTTAAGGCATTTGTAGGAGAGGAGAAGGAAAAGCCCAGCAATTCGCATTGTCCCAGTATAGTCCAAATGTTCTATATTCCTGACAAGAATTTAATACAGACTTCATTGCTGGAGTATGGCATCTCCTGTCAAAGGAAGCTGGCATTGCTAACACTTCTTTTGGTTCCATGCCTTAGCCAGGTGTTGCTGCAGTATAGTCTGGGCAGTCTCAAATAATTTTAAAATGTAACTGCAAAACTGAGGTCTAGCCTGTGGTGAGGTTTGCAGGTAAGTTGGGTTAATGCTCTGAAAGCCATCAGCGTTTACACTGACACAAAGAGAAAGAAGTCTAAGGGCAAGTATATTCTTCAGATTTTGTATATTCAGAGGTCTTTATTGTGAGCAAAAGATTTGATATCGTCATGAATGTACCTTGTTTCAAGTTAACCTCTTTGGTTTTTCTTAAACCGCTTGTTTGAGCGGGCTGCCTGCTATCCCCAGAAGTAGCCCAAGTTCTTCCTCATATGAAAAGTGAATAGGGTTGTGCACCAGGCCCTGGGCAAGGACTGCCCTATGACTTGAGGGTCTGATGGAAGCATTGTCCATGCTCAGAAAGAGCCTGTGGACCATGGGTAAGCTTGTAGATGTAAACAGGTCAGGGTTTACCTTTTGCAGCTTTATGTCAGTTGGGGTGTGATGAGGTATGGTTTGTAAGTGATGCACCAGCATTTGGCAAAGGCCCTTCAGTATGCATATATTTACACTATGAAAACTGTAGGCTAGGCATGGAAGTTAGTATTTTATCTCTAGATTTTATTGACATTCTTTGCTCTTCTGGTTCTCATTTAATCCAACTTTTGTGGAATCTTAGCAGGTTTGAGAAGGGATATGGTCCTACTTTAGGTTACCATTAATATTTTTCTAGGGGGTCTTTTGTTTGGTGTGTGGTTTTTTAGGAAATGTTTGAGACCACTTTGAACACTGCAAGCTCCTCTTCCACCTCTTGCTGCTGATTTTGATTATGTAGAATGTGTCAGTGAAGGCTTGGATGCTGAATAGTTAGTGTACTGAATGCTGTGTTGTTACTGAGCCTCTCAAGAAAGCAAGGACTTCTCTTTGGTTTGGTTTTGGGGTTTTTTTTACATGCTTTTGTGTCAGATGCTTTACAGGCAATTCTGTTGTGCCAGTTGCTGGGTGAGTTGTGCGGTAAACCTCAGGCAGTGACCTCTCAGGGGACAGACCTGCCTTCCAGTGTGCTCTCGGGAGCGGGACCGAACAGCTGACCAACCTCGACCTGGTCTCTGCTGGTTTCTGCCCTGCTCTTTCCTTCAGTGGCCTCTGCCCAGCAGACATTTCAAGGAATTCAAAGCCTAGAACAAAGCAGTTGTTCACTTGAGCATACATTGTGATTCAAGACCAGAGTTAAAGCCATAAAGGCCTATAAACACGTGGATGTCTAATGGTTATTCCTAGTTTTCAGAAATTTTCTTCATCTCTGTCTCTTTCAAGCTTGGATAAGAAGCCCAGGATTTTACCCTAGCTGAACATGTTGGGTTCCCTGCACCTTATATTTGACTTCCTAAACAGCCTTGTTTGGATCATTATTTTCTTTCATGTTTGTTTTTTCCCTGTGGGCTCTTTTCTGCTTCACTGTGTACAGTCAGATGTTCAACAGGTATTGCTAAATACAGTTCCATCCTGCTTTTCACTTTACGATTATGATCTTTCCTGAACAGACTTCAAAGGAATGCTTGATTTATAAGACTGTGAGGATAGATTTGTATAGGTGAAGAGCTTTTTTTTTTTTTTATTGCAAATTGCATTTTGAAATATCTTGTTTAATGTTCACAGAACACTAATTCCAATTTTGCATCAGAAAGCAAAAAGAGGCACTCCTCATCAGGCAAAGCAAGCTGTTCACTGCATACATGCCATATTTTCAAATAAAGAGGTGCAACTTGCACAGATCTTTGAGGTATGTCTCGCTTTTTGTTTTTAAGATTTGCTTCTGTTGTTCTTAATTGATACTGGTAATTAACATTAATTCATACTGTTTATTAACAGATAACAATTTATGAGGTCAGGAAGCCTACAGGTGCATAGTAGCGGAGATAAGTCATTAATTTTACAATAGTTAACAATTAATGTTTGTGTCTTCCAGTCACGATTTTGTAATGTTCTGATGTCTGTTAGATACGATATTCCTTTTTGTCTACACAGGAAAATAAGCTAGATGTGCTGGAATGATCTACACTAAATCCCAGGAGGACATGTTTAGCGGATACTAAATGAGAGATAGCATCATCTCCTTTCAAACTGTATTAAATTACTGTGCTTTAAGGCTTTCACACATACAGCACTTTCTGAGGAAGTTAGTGCAGAGTAACTACTTGACTGTAAGCTCAGACATCAGCTTACTGCTCACTTACAGCTTGCTTAGACAAGTGGTAAAGCAAAAAGTCACCTTAGACAGAGCAGAGAGGTTATTACTTTTCACAGTGATCTCTTAAATAATATTATTAATCTACACTTGTAAAATATCTTAGGTTCTTAATCTTGGCTGTCTTTGAACCTATGCATAATTCAGAAGTGTGAAAAGCTTAAATAAAGCTTACAGAGTTTGATCTCTGCTTAGACTTCTGTGAGAGTGCATGTTCCTTCCCTAATACCAGAACAGCATGTGAGGGTGCTGGGTGATACAGCAGCACAGACCTATCCTGCTGACTGTTACCTGGAAGGGAAATACTGAGTGCTGATAGAAATGTCCCTGATGGTTTCCAAGGCTTTTTTACCTGCCATTATTTCCTGCCATTTGCAGCTTCAAGTCAGGTTTTCACAACTCCTGGATTGAATCAGTTTTCCCTGTGTCTCAGGGGTTTGAATGTGCTTCACTATTAAAACAGGAGGAGAACGTAGCATTTATTTTGCCCCTATCTTATCTGAGACTTGGGGTTACTCTGGTAATGAGGAAATTGCATTCTTTCTCTGTTTTGATTTGCTAACTTTAATAATTCTTACGGAGAAACTCTGAAACTCATCAGCAATCCAGCAGTAAAATAAATTATTTTTAGGCATGCTAGTTTACCTGAGTTTTGAATTATCCTTTTTTTCCTTCCTCAGCCTCTTAGTAGAAGTTTGAATGCCGATGTACCAGAACAACTTATAACTCCATTAGTCTCTTTGGGCCATATTTCCATGTTGGCTCCAGACCAGTTTGCTTCTCCAATGAAATCTGTTGTTGCGAATTTCATTGTGAAAGATCTCCTAATGAACGACAGGGTAAGATTTTCTGGTTTTAGTAAGTCCTTACTATTCTGTTTCCCTGTTATTAACTCTGTGAAGAACAGAACTTTTTTGTTAAATGAATCAATAAAGGAGCGTTCTGTAAATGGCAATCACAGTAATAATTGTGTCATGAAAGGTCTTTGTGTGAAAGATAGCTTAATCCACAACTTTCTTCCATTTTTACTTCTGCATTTTCTGTATGGGTTGAACCAGTCCTTAAACTTACATGAATGTCTGTAGTCAACAGGTGAGAAAAATGGAAAATTGTGGTCTCCAGATGAAGAAGTTTCTCCAGAAGTACTAGCAAAGGTGAATCATCTGCTGTCAGTAATAATACGTATATTTGAGATTAAAGATTCCTTTTATTTTTTTACCCCCAAGTTGTGCAATGAAGAGCATGAGAATAAATCCCTTTGAGTACTTTTGTATTGGTTTCCTTAGAATATGTGGTGTTCTAGAGTTTTTGTGGATTATACACTCAGTTGTAGAACTGGTAGAAACTATGTGTTTTGGTATCTTCACCTACTGGTATTATTCTGAATGTTGAGAAAATTAAGAGATTCAAAACCTTTACCTTCCAAGAAAGGTAATTTGACTTTACTGAGTGTAAACGGATTAGAAATACGTTGAGACCCTGCTGAATGTAGTTCGTTTGTAGGCTGTTTACTGTGAATCTACTTATGGCCCTTTCTAGAAACATTTATCTAGATGCTCATACTTAAAATCATGTAGCAAGTATCCTGCATTCTCTAGATGCACTTGTGAGAATGTAGTTGCAATGTCCTGATGTCACAAAGGCTGCTACTTCCTTCTTCACTCTGTAAATATTTACTGCCTCGTTCTGTTCCTTTGAAAAGATACCAGGTCTAATAAATAGGACTCTGTGGAAATTTCAATTTGACAGCAGTAGGGATTTAGTACCTAGTGAACTTCAGGAAGCAAGTTTGTAGTTGATTTGTTTGTGTCTGATAGGTGCAAGCAATTAAACTTTTGGTACGCTGGCTGTTGGGTATGAAAAACAACCAGTCAAAATCTGCAAATTCCACACTCCGGTTATTATCGGCTATGCTCGTCAGCGAAGGAGACTTGACAGAACAGAAGCGAATCAGGTCAGACCTTGTTCCTTTCAGCCTTCTCTCAATTTTGTTACAGAATTTGAAGGATGTTAATTCTTCTGGAGCTTTTTTAGGAGTTTCAGGTGAGCGCAGTGTTGGCTAGTGGGATGACAGAAAATGGATTTGATTGGAATTTTGATATTAGGAGTGGAACTGCAGTATAAAAATACGCTTGATAGTCCCTCTTTCTTGTAATTTACTGATAATCTAATTTAGGACCATGTAGATCTCTTTATAATGAAACACATTCTAGAGAGTAAAAGACCAGGAGTATCTTTGAAAATAAGAGTGATGAGATGTAGCACACATAAAGAGTTGGGTGATCCTGGGTGGACCTTCTTCATTCCAGCAGTGAGGTAATTTTGTACTTCATTCTGAGGCTGAAGGAAAGAAAATAGAAAAATTTGTGGGAAAAGTGTTGCTTTTGTTTAGACAGTGATACGAAAACAAGAAACTTAACTGTCCTCACTTCACTATTTTACTGGAATTAGGATTTTTGTGGGGAAAGCAGAACATCTTTTCACAAATTTGGTTGGGTTAATTTAGCTTGATCAGAAGCTATACAACTGTGATATGTCTCACAGAGAAAAACCTTCATTGCTCATTGATCTTGTAAAAAGAAGTCACGACATGCAAGTAATTTAAAGATAGCTGTGGTGAGTTGTGTCTTGGATTTCGTTTTTTTCTCTCTCATGTTTGTATAGCAAATCGGATATGTCTCGACTGCGATTAGCTGCTGGTAGTGCAATAATGAAGCTTGCACAGGAACCCTGTTACCATGAAATAATTACCCCAGAACAGTTCCAGCTCTGTGCACTTGTCATTAATGTAAGTAACTGCATTTGAATTGAAGTGACTCTTAATTGAGTTTAGAGTCCTTACATCTGAGCTTTTGTTGCTGCTGTATTGAGTATTTTTCTGTTCCTCACTGCAGCTTGCAAAAGAGTTCTTGTGATCTCAAATATTTATTGTGCTGCAGCTGTTGATATTTTTAAAATGTCTCCTCATAATACCACCTTGAATGCTTTTTCCTTTTTTTTTCTTTTCCCTAAGACCAAGATTTTTATGGATGTGCTGTTACGTTTTATGTTGCTCTAGGATGAGTGCTACCAAGTGAGGCAGATATTTGCTCAGAAACTGCATAAGGCACTTGCGAAATTACTGCTCCCTTTGGAATATATGGCAATCTTTGCTTTGTGTGCCAAAGACCCTGTGAAAGAGAGAAGAGCGCATGCCAGACAGTGCTTGCTCAAAAACATCAGTATACGAAGAGAATACATTAAGCAGAATCCTATGGCTAACGGTTAGTATTTCAGTCAAATTGTTAAGGATGCAGGAGTCAAATACTAAACTGGAAGGAGAAATCATTAAAACTTAAGCAAATTGCTTTTCTAAAGAAACACTGGATAAGTTTAATTTGTTTCCTCTTCTTTATATTAGACACATCCAAATATAAATTAACTAAGTTTAGGCTTAGCATAAACCATAAAATACTTCTCTCTGCCTTGCTGAGAATTACACATGTAGAATACAATGCTGTTGTTGTGGTGGCAGTTTTGCTCCAAAAAATAGTGTTTTCTGATATTTCCAGCTTTATGACCTTCTTCCTGAACTAAGACCAGGTAGTTTTGTAGTAGTAAAACTTGCTCGTTTAATGATTCATTCAAAGTAAAATCTGTAGGAAGAAAATGCAAGTTGAAAGTTTCCATTCCACATTTGAAAAAGTAATACTTGGAAAAGTAATTTCTTGTGATGCTCGTGTGTAATACAGAAGTCATTTATGATTATTTTTTGTTAATGTAGAAAAATTGCTATCCTTGCTGCCTGAATATGTGGTACCATATATGATTCACTTACTGGCACATGATCCAGATTTCACAAAACCTCAGGATGTTGATCAGCTTCGTGATGTCAAAGAGTAAGTGTCAAATTATTCTGGAATTGTTACACTGAGGTGTTCTGGTTTGGGTTTTTTTTTTTTCCTTGGAAAGAAAACTGATTAGGAAGAGGAACTCCAGTATTTTGCAAAACAGTAGTCTTGGAAATGTCTTAAGACTTCAACCACGAGAAGGTGGCATCAGCCAACTGCTTAGTAGTGTGTTCTGAAAGCTGGAAAGGTAGCCTGTAGTCCCACCACAGTGTACCAAATTAGTGACTTGTCTAGGCTTCTTTTAAAGTGAAGTACGGATTACAGATTCTTGTCTTCGTGCCTGGGAGTATCTGTAGAATTTCCCAGCACACTTAAAGAGATGCCAAGTTATGTCAGTTCAGATATTTTGGAACTTACAAAATACAGAGCTTCTCCAAGACTTGAAAATGTAGTGCTGGGCACTAGGTCAGAATCCTGCTTCACTGGAAATTATTTATTTTCCTTTTTTTTCTTCTTTCTTATTTTCCCCCTATACAGACCTGGTGGAATTCATGCAAAGTGTGCTGCTGGCTTGTCATTTGCACTATCGTTTGCACGATACGCCTGCAGTGCTGGCTTAGTACTTCTTAATGCATTCAGCGCAGATTATTGTACACAAGCCTGTCATACAGAAGCTTGTTCTGTACTGTTTCCAGTTTGAGGCCTTCTTTTACTCCTCATAATCTTTCATGCATAAGTATAACTTGTATTCCTTTGTGTCTTGTAGTGAATTAAAAAAATAATTTAATTTTAACACTTTTTAAAAATTGTGAAAGTGTGTTGTCTGTCCCCGTCCTTCCCCAGATTTAGTTCTAGTGTTTGGGTTTTTTTTCTTGTACTTCCTTTTGGTGGAACTGTGAGTGAGCTATGTTGTTTTGGTATTACAGAGGCATTTATTACCACGTCCTGCGGCATACATCATCAGAAAAACAGTTCATTCTTGGCACAAATAGACCGGTTCACTTCTTAATTCGTTTCGCTCCTGTGAGAGTCCATGTCCAATTCTTTTTTTAAATTAAAAACTTAATTTGTTCTGATTTATTAGTTACTTGACTCATACCTGGTCAGAATCCGGAGTCAGTGAAGATTTCTTACCTAATCATCAAGTCTACGTTTTTGTCCCAGGACTCCCTGTTCCTGGCAACATCTGAAAGCACTCTCCAGTGTGCACTTCATCCAAAATCCATGGAACAAGTTCAGATTTGCAGTTGTTGAGTTAATACTTTCTCTGAGAAGTGTATTCTAGTGCACAGAGCTTTTTTTGGACACCCCTTATATGGCTGTCCTTCATTGTCAAGTTTCCTCCCTCATGCTTGTCACAGGCTGGCTGAGCAAGCCGGAGAACACTGCTCCAAACAAAGGAATACTCTGTACAGGAATTTTGGCAGCAGTACTTCTCTGAAGAGTCTCCTGAGATAAATGCAAAACATTTTTCTCATACAATGTAATACAGTGTTTCTTTCAAGAGTACTGAGAGTCACAGCATTCACTTTAAAGTGTTAACATAGATGCTTGCAAACTTGGAAAAGCAGGCTGGCTGTGTGTTTTGTAGTTGTCTCCCTAGTTGGTCTTGGCTTTACGTGGCCTAAATACAGTCACGTAATGTCAGTCCGTGCTTAGCAAGCTCTTTCACCGTGAACTGTGGCATTTATTCTTAGGAAGCTTTCTAAGCTTGTCCCGCAGAGGTGTGTTTGGGGTTGAGTTTTTTTTTTATCTTGAGATGGAGTATTTTTCTTCTGTATTCATAGCCCAGAAATACTAAAGAGGGTACAGAGATTGACCTTTCCACGACTGTGTTCTTCTAGGTGCATTTTTTTTTTTTTTTTTAGGTAAAACCCCACTGTTGCTCTGGAAAGGGCTTGTTCTGGGTTCATAATGTTTTGTTTAATTTGTTGACTTAGTGAGGAAATGGAGCTATTGAAGTTCACATGTGTTAACTGGAATTACAGTAAAATTAGTCTCAGGAGTAATCTTAGGACAACAGAGGGTTTTAGAGAAGCTGAGTCAGTGTGGCGTGTTATTGGCCCTGTATTTGTCCAGTTTAAGTTACTGAGAATAGTGAATAGGTGGCTGTAAAGGTATCTAGCACATTTAGTTACTTACAGCTCTTGGGTGCAAGTCAGAATATAGATAAAACATTTCATTTGAACATCAGGTAACTATTTAAATGTTTTCTTGGAGCACAACACTTTTCCTTCAAATTTTTGGGATAAATGTTCCTTCATTTCTTGTGTTACAGTCTTCCATTTGTATCATTTGAGGAGATCTGGGCTTTTGTGGGCAGGGAATTCTAATATTTAATCATCGTGTTTTTCTAGGTTTTTTTATTAGCCTCTTTCTATAAGGTAGTATCTCTCCCAGAGCTTCAGAATTCAGTTAGCTACTCGCAACGTTTGCATTTCTCAGACCCACCCATATGTCTTTCCCAACTAAGTATTATTTTACTGTATTATGACTTAGTGACCCTTTAGTCCACATACAGCTCTAAAGCTTGATATCAAATGATAGTGTCAGCAGTCCTCTCCGGTAGGATAATGAGAAGTAAACCCAGGTCTCAAAACCTCCCCCACCCTTCCCTTCCCTTAGCAGACTTAATTTTATTCATGAGTTCTCTCCATTCTTCCCCTCCAGGGTGGCACAGGGCAGGTGGTGGGGTGTGAAATGGTGAATGAGGATTTCTGTCAGTTCCTCACAAATTGTTTTACTACTTAGTGAGGGGGAAAGGGGCATTCCTCACATCCTTCCCCTGCTGCATCATGGGGTCCCACCCACAGGAGACAGTCCTCCACAAACATCTCCAACACGAGTCCTTTCCCACGGGGCTTTAGCTCTTCACCAGCTGCCCTGGTGTAGGTCACTTCTCCCGGTGCAGTCATAAGTCATAGAATGTCTCTGTCTCTCAGGCCCAGACTGCTCCAGCCTGGTTGCAAACCCCCCTAACAAACGTGCTCCAGTGTGGGTCAGTCAGTCTGTCTGTCTGTCTCCCTCTCCCTCCATGGGCTGCAGGTCCTGCCAGGAGATTGCCCCAATGTGGCTCGCAGATCTTCCATATGTCTCCACCTGCTCCAGCGTGGGGGTCTCTGCTCCCCATCATCTTCCATGGGCTGTGGGGGGATACCTGCTCCACCATGATTTTCTCCACAGGCTGCAGGGAAACCTTTCTCTCCAGTGCCTGGAGTGCCTCCCCCCCTTCACTGACCTTGGTGTCTGTCCCTTCTCTGGTGGCAAAAGGCATTTTTTTCCTCTTAAATATGATTCCCAGAGGCTCTGTGACCATTGCTGATTGGCTCAGCCTTGGTCAGAGCACTCCGGTCTGTCCTTGAGCCCAGTCTGTCGGGCCTAGGGAAAGCTTCTAGCTGCTTTTTGCAGTACCCCCACCTCCAACACCCCCCCTGCCCTCCGAACCTTGTCACGTAAAACCACAATAGCTTTATCTCATAATTGGAAAATTCCTAAACAACCTTTTAGTCAAAATATAATGGGCTCTCCCTATAAATAACCTAGATTTAAAGAAAGAAAACTTGGTAAGCTAATTCCACTGTGTCTGTCTGTAAAGGTTTCTTTTCCTACCACATGTAGCATTAGCAAGAATCTGACCTGTTCAGTTTTGGGTCTTTTCTCCTGTGTGAGGCCCAGTAACAAACCATGTAGTGTGGGTAACCGTCTAGCAGCAGTATGATTTGTTTGATCTGCTTTTAAGTGTGGTCACAGTACATAGTTATAGGAACATAGACATAGCCCAAGGTAGTGAGTACAGAATTTCATCCAAATGATGGTAGCACCAGAATTCTTGCTTCTGTTTGTGTTTGGAAGAGAAAAAATTGATTGGCTGGCCAGTGATTACAGATCTAATAGAGAAGCATGCTAATTGGGCAGATTTATTCCAAATAGTATAATTGAGAGTGTGAGAGTGTGTGTGTTAGTTAAAGTCTAGACTCTACCCATTTGGATGATGTGTTGGTGGCCAAAAAAGCCAATATCCTGGCATGTATGAGAAAGTGCTGCCAGCAGGAGCTGGGGAGTGATGGTCACCCTGTACTCAGCACTGGTGAGTCTGCACCTTGAGTGCTGTGTTCAGTTTTGGATCCCTCACTACAAGAAGATCATTTAAGTGCTGGAGCATGTCCAGAGAAGGGCAGTGAAGCTGGTGAAGGGTCTGAAGTGTAAGTCTTGTGAGGAGTGGCTATGGGAACAGGGTTTGGAACAGGTGGGTGTTGCTTGCTTCTGGGTGCAATAGAAAGAGAGGAAATGGCCCCAAGTTGTGCCAGGGGAGGCTTAGATTGGGTATTGGGGAAAATTTCTTCACCGAACGGGTTGTCAGTCATTGGCACGGGCTGCCCAGGGAAGTGATTGAGACACCACCCCTCAGGGTACATAAAAAACATGTAGATGTGGTGCTTGGGGACAGGGGTTAGTGGTGGAATTGGCAGTGCTAGGTTAACAGTGGACTTGATGTTAAAAGTATTTTTAAACAATTCTGTGATGTTAACTGTTTATGATATCTTCAAATCGACTGTGGTTTATTAAGAAAAAGCTAGGATAGCTGATAATTTTTTAAGACATTGCTATATGTGGGAACTGCAGTGTAAAAGCTGGAATGTAATTGCTTGTGGTTTCATGGCTTTTTAGGTGCCTGTGGTTCATGCTTGAAGTTTTAATGACAAAGAATGAGAACAATAGCCATGCCTTCATGAAAAAGATGGCAGAAAACATCAAGCTTACCCGAGATGCTCAGTCTCCTGATGAGCCAAAGGCCAATGAAGTAAGAAATGCAACTCAGATAAGTGTTGGGTGATGGGCTGAGGGTTTCACAAGCAGTTGATGAACAGGATTTGCAGGAAATCTGAAAGTACTAGCTCAAACATTTTTACAGTCTTTTAGAGTGCTAATTGCATGCATTGTGTGTATTTTCCCAATCTCATTCTTTCAGAACCTTGCTGACCTGAACAACCCACAACAGCTAATGAAGTTAATAAACAAAATTTGTTAAATATTCCTGTTGCTGCTTGCCTGGTCTTACTGACTCCCACTGCCTATTTCCTGACAGTGTCTTCTGCTGCTGGGCTGCTGGGGAAATACTGTATTATGTGGCTGCTGTTAAACCTGTTAGTTTCTACCCGAGATGAGAAACCATTTATGGTGATTTGATTGAGCAAGAGCTTCTATTGTACAGCATAGGCATGCAAAGATATTGCTATTTTTTATTAAATAGTATTGTATGAAAAATGGGGCCTCTGTATGTGTTGGAAGAGCCAAAAGTATGGTTAATGATACAATTACAAAATATGTCATCAGTGGTGGTTATTTTAACGCACATATTAATCTTTTTAAAGAACTAAATTCTCTGTACCTTGTGAAAACAGCAATTCCTAAAGCATGCTTTTCTTTTTTCTTCTTCAGAAACTTTATACAGTCTGTGATGTAGCACTCTGTGTAATCAACAGCAAAAGTGCTTCATGCAATGCTGATTCACCGAAGGACCCTGTATTGCCAACCAAATTTTTTACACAACCAGAAAAGGTACATTTATTAATTTACTTTCCAAAGCAGTAAAGGGAAATACTTTGATTTTTGTAATCAAGAGCTGGTTATCTCCGTAACATAATATAATGGGTGAGAAAATGCATATCTTTTATCCTAAAATTATATTTAACATTGGCTGTATGCTATGCTATCTGTGCCTATGATCATGTGCCAGAAATGCTTGTAACTGGGTGAGAGCTAATTAGAATAAATACTGGTGTGTTAGCATGTACGGCTAGATTCCTTCATTAAAGTGTTTTACAAGTGTGTCTGAGTGAGAATGTATGTATATTCCAGCTGAATATATGAAGTAGAATACAAAGCAGGCAAAAAAAGAAAAAGGGAACATTGTTTATGTCACTGGTGCTGTTTATATCTGTCAGTAGCTGTTTGGGTATTTTGTTTGCTGTGCAAGTTGGTTCTCCTATGCTTAGTAATAGTCTTGGTGAATACAGCTCTACTGTCAGCAGTAGCACTGCTGTTCTTTAAGAGGCCAGCTTCTGAGGAAGTCTAAGTGAAACCAAAGTAATTCCCTGGGCCAGAACTGATGTTCTGGTTGTACTGAAAAATACTCACATTTTCCAGCATCAGCCTGTTAATTTAACAGCTTGTCCTGAGCCTGTTTAAGCAAAGTTTAGTTTGCTTATTTACTGTGAAATGGCAAATGCCACTGTGACAGGGAGCTGCTGTCTTTGATAGCTGCCTCCAGTCATTCAGATTTACAGTTTTGGTCTGTGTAAACTGTACTTGGAGTGATAAAGGTAGCAACTTCCACCTTGTTTAGATAAAACGATACCCCTTCTCCTCTCTTTGGACTTCCCAATGAAAAGATGGCAAGTGAAAAAATAGGAAGGGCAGTTTTGATTTACTTCAGATGATTCGTGTCATTCAAGAAGAAAAAAATGTTAATCCCAGCTTCGTGGCATACTGTCATTCCATAATGGTCTCTACAAATCTCCTTCAAAACACTAGTTTGACCTGTCTTTATTAGATTGATTCATTTGTCAGCAGGTTGCATGGTGTGAAATATCTGTAGCATTTGATATTTGAGAAGTCAGTCATGTCTATATAAAATGCAACAGCAAGATTGACACGCCAAACACAAACTTGTTTTTTCTTTGTATATAGGATTTCTGCAATGACAGGAATTACATTTCAGAAGAGACAAGGGTTCTTCTTTTGACAGGAAAGGTACTGTATTCTGACAAGTTACGATTCTTTGAATGTTACTTGTGATTTTTTTTTTAAATGCTCTGGACTGCTGTGGTTTACAAATTGTGAAGACTTTGTGTACAAGAAATTGTAGGGTTTTTTATTTGATGGTATGATCAACACCTTTAATGTACTGCCTAGTGAGTACACAACACCTGTGTGCTGAGGCACTGATTAACTACAGTTTTTCATGTAACTACAGGTTTTTCTTACATTCAGGTAAGCATGGCATAAAGTTACAATGCAGATTCAATCTTAATATTTTTAATGTAGCTGTTAACACTGTTAAATTCTACTGCAGATGTCTATGCCCTATTGAACATCTCATTTCATTTCAGACATAATTCGGCTATTACCTTCACAGGGGAGAGAAAATACCTGGGGGGAGGGGATGACAAACCACACCAAAACCAACCAAAAATCCTCAAACAGACATAAAACCAAGAACCTGCTCTAGAACAAGGGTTGGACTAGATGGTCTCCAGAGGTCCCTTCCAGCCCCTGTCATTCTGTGATTCTGTAACCTATATTTGTATCTCAGATAACATTCAAATACAATCAGTGAAGCATTTATTACTTTATGCAACCAACTAAACTTGCTTCGAACTTGCTGTGTTTCCCTTTGGATAAGGCAGTCAGTAACGAAAAAAACCTTGCTTATCTAAAACAGCCTTTTCTCATGCATTTTGTTCAGAGGATGGGGGAATGTCCAGTATCAAGTTAGAGTCTAGCCACTTTCTGCAGTCCTTTCCCTGTTGTTCTCCCCCAGCATTAATGATTTGTATACCGGGATGCCAGGCTCTGCACCTGCATGCTGGCTTTCATGTCTGCTTGCGGCCTTGCTCACAAATTTGTCTGCTCTGGTTTGGCACCTCCTGATGCTCTGCCTTCTCAGTCTCTTGTGGCAGCAGGTGCCAGAAATTTGCAACCTGCTGGTTGTGCAGAAGCACTTTTTTCCCTCCCTTAAACATTTTCTCTCCTATTAGTTGCACCAAATGCTTCCTACTTTTTATGAAATACTCAGTATATAGGAAAAATATTATGTAAAATATTAAAGTAAATGTACAGGATTAGCATGAGGATGATGCAACTACTGAACGTGTGCTGGGTAACAAGCCATTTCTACAGAAATTGATGCCTTTTTGGCTGGCCAAAAGTTTTCCAGCATCTGTGGTAACTCTCTCCTTCCTGCTCCTTCATAATTTCAACATGTGGGAATTAATTTTTCTTGTGAGAATGTCTTAATCAATTAACTTGGTCTCTGAGGCAGTGTAAAATTACATGAATCGTAGAACATAACTGAGTTGGAAGGGACCCATAAGGATCACCAAGTTCAACTCCTGGCTCCACACAGGGCCAGCCAGGTCAGAGCATGGGACTGGGCACATCGTCCAGACCCTTCTTGAACTCAGTCAAACTGGGTGCTGTGACCACTTCCCTGGGGAGTCTGTTCTAGTGCCTGACCACCCTCTCAGTAAAGAACCTCTTCCTATCATCTAACCTAAACCTCCCTTGTTGCAGCTTCATGCCGGTCCCTCAGGTTCTTATCGCTGTTTTCCAAAGAGGGGAGATCGGCACCTGCCCCTTCGCTCCCCCTCATCGGGAAGCCATAGACCACAATGAGGTCTCCCCTCAGCCTCCTCTTCTCCAGGCTGAACGAACCAAGGGACTTTGGCCTCTCCTCATAAGTCTTCCCCTCTAGACCCTTCACCATCCTTGTTGCCCTACTGTGGACACTCTCCAGTGTTTTTATGTCCCTCCTATACTGTGGCACCCAAAACTGCACACAGCACTCGAGGTGAGGCCACACCAGCACAGTGTAGGAGTGGGACAATCACTTCCCTGGACCAGCTGGTGATGCCGTGCTTGGTGCACCCCAGGATACAGTTGGCTCTCCTTGCTCCCTAGGCACACTGCTGGCTCATGTTTAACGTGCTGTTGACTAAGACCCCCAAATCCCTCTCGGCACAGCTGGCTTCTGGCACCTGATCCCCCAGTCTGTATGTGCAGCCGGGGTTGTTCCTTCCCAGGTGCAGAATCCAGCGCTTGCCCTTGTACTTCATGCTGTTGGTGATTACACCTCTCATCTGTCCAGATCTCTCTGTAAGGCTTCTCCACCCTCAGTGGAGTCAACAGCTCCTCCCAGTTTGGTGTCACCTGCAGATTTACTTTAAACACTCTCTAGTCCTGTGTCCATGTAGTTTATGAAAATATTAAGAACTGGACCTATAATGGAGCCATGAGGAACCCCACTAGTGGCATACTGGTTATGAAAACTTTTCTTGACTTTTCTCCATAGATAAAAACTTCCTAGTGCCAACCCAGCCTGGCCAAATCAGTCAACAGACACAAGCTGTAGCAAGATCTAAAATATTATCACTGTGTAGGTGAACCCCAGATTAGATAGGTGGTGGTAAATGTTTTTACACTGGCTTTCTGAATAGTAAATGTATACATTTTCTACTGTTGTAGTGAACCTAATTCTGCACTGCATTTTTGAAAGCCTTTCCCAGAGGTGCTTTGCTTTGCAGATACAGAATGTTGATGCACCTTTTCAGTCTAATATTATCTGACATTCTGGGGATTGTTGGGACTTCCTGCTATCTTATCGAAGCATGAGAGAAAGCAAGGCAGCTGATGAAGCGCTGTTAAACGACGAGAAGAAAAGTAGGACAGATGGTGGTTTTTAAGTGAAGATGAGGTCTGTAGTTCTGAGCTGATGGCATCGTGGTTGAGACCGTTAATCCAGAAAAAAGGATTTGAAAATATTCAGAATATTTTCAAAATTATATATGTATCTGAAGTTCCCATTTTTAAGATGAAATATTTTCTTTTAGCCAAAACCAACCGGTGTATTAGGCACAGTAAACAAACCGTTATCTGCGACTGGAAGGAGACCGTATATCAGGACTGCGGGATCAGAGACTGGAAGCAATATCAGTGTAAACTCTGAGCTGAGCTCTTCTGCTGGGAACAGATCAAGGTACTGGAGTTTGAAATTGCTTTCATTAACTGTTTTTACCTCGTGTTCTCCTGCGCACTTGCGTGCTTTAGAGCAGGAGACGGTTTGGAGTGTGGCCCTGTGTATTTGAGAAGTCTGTATTTTACCCAGTTTGAAAAATCAAATGCTTCTCTGTAGGTAGAATCTCCATCTTTTTGTTTCAGGGGTTTCAGGTAGGCAAAAATTCAGTGTAGTGTTGAGGTGTGGCCTACCTGTAACTGCATGTAATACAGCAGAGGAGAGACTAGTGTCTGAAGTTTTGGTGGTTAATGTGCATAGTATTTTTATATCTGAAAACTGTATTAATTGAAGACACCAGCAATAATTAATACTAAACAGATTTGGCAACTCACACAATTTTGATGTGTAAATTAGGATTAATCCTGATGGGCAACAAGAAATATTTTTGATATAGATGAAATATTCTGACCTATTTATGACAAAGAACAATAAAAAGAGCTTGCTGAAGAGGGCCAGGATCTCATGGAAAGATGCAACATATGATTTTAATATTTGGTCTTTCTTCTAATAACTGTTACTTTTCTGAGGATCCAGAGTTTTTTAATTTGTCCTAAGTCTGGAGAAACAGTTTACACTTCCAGATTTGAAGACTTGGTTAATGTGTTTTGGAATTGATTAACTGGCTAAGATAAAGGGTTAAAGAAAGTACGTAGTCAGCCCTAGTTGCAACATTTCATAAGGCCAAAGGGAGGTAAAACTCTGTTGGGAATTTGTTCTATAAGTGTGCATGATATATTACTGTAATAATCTTCTTTGGGTTTGTTTAAGACTGTTGTATGCTTGTGTAAATTAAATTTCGGTTCACGAGGGCATGTAGCAGTAGGACAAGGGGTGACAGTTTTAAACTAGAAAAGGGGAGATTTAGGTTGGATATTAGGAAAAAAATCTTCAATGTGATATCACTGGAACAGGCTTGATGGGGCTCTGAGCGACATGATCAAGTTAAGATGTCCCTGCTTACTGCAGGGGAGTTTGCCTAGATGGCCTCTAAAGGTCCCTTCCAACCTTACACATTTTATGATTCTATGAATCTAAGTTTGAGCGTTGCTGGTCTTTTGTTTTTCTTGACTACCTTTGCCTGTACCAGCTTTTTTCTATCTGGAAAAAGAACATGGCCTCACTTAGAGCATCAGTCTTAAGTCTGTAAAAAGAATTACATGGCCTTTATGGCATTGTGCCTGTGAATAAGGGATCTGGCTTGGTGACTAGCCAATCCCTTTCAGAACTTTCCCAGAACTGTGAAAGAAAATGTAAGTGTAGTCTCAAGCAAATTCAACTCTCTTTATCTTAAAAAAACCCCCTAATTTAGCCTGATGGCATTGATTATTATTTTTTTTAATTATTATTTTATTTTTCTAAATAATTGCAAACATTTTTCTTCTGTTTTTTCTGTTTTGGTTTTAATTTGTCTTCAATTATGCTACTAGGGAACAAAGTTCAGATATATCAGAAACTGGGGTCAGTGAGAATGATGAAAATCCCGTGAGGATTATTTCGGTCACACCAGCAAAGACAGAACCTGTGAAAAACAAGGTATGTCTGGGGATTTCATGGACTGTATCTCTACAGTGAGTTTGGCATTGGAGTTTTATTCAGTACACATCACTGCAGGTGATCTCTGAGGATCTGGTAATGTCCAACTTAATTTCATGTAGTTTAATCACTTTCCTAGGACAGTAAAAGACCCCTTGTTTTCAAAACTGCCATTTATTTTATCCAGAGTAATCATCAGAGCTCGTGCTCAAAAATCACACAGACAAATTAAATGAACTTCCTTCTTGTTTCTAAAATTCTGAAAGATTCCCACCTTTAATCTGTGTTTCCTGGTATAACTAGCAGTAAGGCTGTGATTCAGAGTGAAGTTTGACACCTGTAGCTTTAACTGAAGATGTTGCCAGGAAAATTTCAAGGGGTTCTCTAGCATGAAAAAAACATCTAACTGACAGGTTGTCTCACAATTAAAATATTATTTAAACTTTAAGGACTTTTAATAATTTTTTTCCTTTCCAGTAGAGAGAGACCAACATGCTTAACATCTTTGTTGTTTAACCTCATCCAGCAGCTAAGCACCTCACAGCCACTTGGCTTACTCCCCTCCTGCACCAGGTGGGATGAGGGAGAGAATCAGTAGAGTAAAAGTGACAGAACTCATGGGTTGAGATGAAGGCAGTTTAATAGGCAGAGCAAAAGCTGTGCAACACAAGCAAAGCAGAGGAATTCATTCCCCACTTCCCATGGGCAGGCAGGTGTTCAGCCATCTCCAGGAGGGCAGAGCTCCATTATGTGTAAGTGTTAGTTGAGAAGACAAATGCCAGCGCTCCAAACATGTCCCCCCACTTTCTCCTCCTTCCACCAGACCCTTAAGCTGAATGTCATATGGTATGGAATATCCCTTTGGTCACTTGGGGTCAGCTGCATCCCCATACAACTTCTTGGGCACCTCCAGGCCATTTGCTGGAAGAAGCAGAAAAGGCCTTGGCTCTGTGTGAGCACTGCTCAAAAACAACAGAAGCATCTCTGTGTTTTCAGCACAAATCCCAAACACAGCCCCACACCATGAAGAAAATTATCCCAGCCAAAACCAACACAATCCTAATGATTTTTTAACTTACAAAACATACAATTGCATGGAGTTTGCTGGAAGTAGATGTGAAGTTCTGCTGGGATAGGTTGAACACAAGTAGCAGTACAACCCACCAGGATCTGCCTGGCTGGGGTGCAGGTTGGCTGAGAAGGACCGGGGGGACCATGTCAGTGGACAACCAGTGGAGTATGAGTTGGCAGTAGTGAGGGCAAGCTGGGTCTTGGGCTGCATCAGTAAGAGTACAGTCAGCAGATTGAGGGGTGTGATTAGCCCACCCTGTCTGACCTGGCCTCTCTTGAGGCCACACCTGGAATACTGTGTCCTCTGCAGTTCAACACAGACACTGAAAAACTGGAGAGACCTTTGAATCACCAAGATGATAAAGGCTCAGAGAAGTTGTATGAAGAAAGGCTCTAAGTGTTGGTTTTATCCAGCCTAGAGATGAGAAGCTGGGGGAGTGAATCTAATATGAAATCAGAGTAATAATCAGTGGTTTGGACTTGGATCATCACATAGAAAAGTTAGGGTTTGTCTTAATATCATGTGGATGTTACTTTAAAGGATTCACACCCAGGAGCTGATGAAGAAGAAAAAAAATCACAAATTTCAATGAATGGTTCTTTAATTTCAAAAATGCTGCCCTATTTTGTGGAAGAAAGAAGGAAAGAAATCTTCAAAAATGCTTTCTAGGTTCTTGAAACCTGCCTTTAGTTGAAATTTTCAGAGTGTTTTTCTGTGAAATTCCTCAAATAGCAATCATAAATGTCTGCTGTGAAGCTGCTGGAACTGTAATGAAGATTCCAGAGACTGCCCAACTTACTGACTCTTAAAGAAATAATGATAGAATATTGAACAAGAATGTCCTTTAGTTCAGACACAGCTCTTAGAATAGTCAGTGGCCTTAATTGGTGTGTTGGAACTGTGAAGTCATCCCAGCCATAATTCCTCTCTGCCCCTCCTCAAGTCCTTTCGGAAGCCGGTGTTCAAATGGAGATCCATCAGCCAGTTGCTTCCTCTTTGTTTCCTTGGGAATACTTTACTCTGTGGAGACGTGCAGTGTCCCCGCCCTTTCCGCCTGACACGCGCAGACACGTAATCACTGCCAGTGCCCTGCTCAGGGTAACGAGAACAACACACACGTAGGCCATGCTGATAGGGACGTGACAGAGAACTAAGAGACAGCAAGTTTGGTTTGTGTCTGGGTCTTCCTCCCTCTTGTTCCCTGCAAGCCTTGGGTTTTTTCCCTTTTCCTCTTATCTAGGTTTTTAGTGGTCTGCACCTCTATTGCAGTTTGGTCTCAAAATTTGCATATATATATATAGAGAGAGAGAGAGAGAGGTAGGTATCATTACTCTTGCTCCTAGGTTCTCCTGTCAGCTGGCAAAGAGGCAGTAAAAGGAGTTTGTCCAGATGAATATATATAGAGAGAGAGAGAGAGAGGTGTCTTACCGTAACCTCACTTTCCAGCATGTTTGCAGATATTAACATTGCACACTGTGCAGAAAGAAAATCTCAGCGCAGAGTTAATGTCTCAAGTCCCATTTAGTAGAACTTTTAACTAGGTCTAAGGCCACATGATGTGTTTTCATAAGAATGCTTGCTTCCTGTTCTATGAACTCCTCTTTCTGGTGGAGGGACATGACAATTTGAGTTTTCCTTTGGGAATATTTCTTTTTTTCCCTTCACATTAATGATTTTTATTTTCTAGGAGATTAATTCTGATCAGGCTTCACAAGGAAACAGCACTGAACGTGGAAAAAAAAGAACAGCAACAGCATCTGGAACTGAGAATATTCATCAAAAAACAGAAGAAAAAACCGTAGATGATACAGGACCATCACTTGCAGCAAAAACCAGGAGAGGGCATCCACCCAAACCTGAACCTCAGGGTACCACTGCAAAAAATGAGGAAACAAACAAACCACCTGTCAGGGGAAGGAAAAGGGCGGCCGTCAGTCAAGAAAGTCCAGGGAGTTTAGAGGCAGGTAATGCCAAAGCACCAAAACAGCAAGACACAGCAAAAAAGCCAGCAGCAGCACAGAGACAGATTGATCTACAAAGGTAAAAACACCAGAGCCAAGCAAACAATAAAATAAGGGCGGCGGGGGGGGCTTTTACTGTCTCAGGATAGACCCTGACGTTACAGGTGTAACAGATCCAGCCTAGTCACGAGGCGCTTGGAACTAAACTACAATAATTTATAAACACAGTGGGCCAGAGTAGGTTGTGTTGTGTTCTTTATCTCAAAGTATGTACCAGGGCAGCTGGAATTGGAAAAATATTCTGACCAAAGAGATTTAATCTAACCTGTTTTCACCAAATTGTATCATTTTTGTTCGTTGTGTCTTGGTTCCCCTTGCTCTCTTTGCTGGGTAAAAGAACCAAGAGCTGAGGGAGGGTGTCTCAGTGCACTCATGAATGCCAGGTACACGTGCTGTGCTCTGCTCCAGGTCTTTGATAACAAAGGCTTGAAAATTGACAGTCTTTAATGAACAGAACAAATTGTGATCCTGACTATAATTATTTTCTGTGCTTGTTTAGTATTAGTGCTATTTTAATATCTTTTTATGTAAATCAAAAGCAGAACTTGGAACTACAAACTCTTTTTCTGTGCTCTAGTGTTTAAATATGTTGATTTGCTTTTCAGTATAAACAAACCACAAATGTGCATAAACACTGAGAAATTTGTTTTGCTGATTCTGACACAGCAACAGTTTTAATGGAGAAGTGTCCAGAGTTGTAGAACAATAAGATAAGGTCACCAAAGCAACGTGCTGCAAGAGATCACAAACCAATCTGAAAGAAAGAATCATTGGCATGGTTTCTTTCTGGAGATTTTGTAAATTAAAGATCTTGCAGAAAAGCTGGATCAAAAAGAATTACCTTTTGCTCTCGCAGCAAGGTTCATGGGCTAGCCAGTTGCTGAGTCTTTCAGGAGAGAGCAGGATTTGTGAACTGCCTTGCAGTGCTTGTTTCAGACATCAGATGTCTTTATGCCTTCATAGTCAAGCGCACTATCTGTAGCCTTTAACGAGCCACCTGTATCAGCTGGTTTGAAATATGTGATGCCTCTGTGTTTCTTGGACAAAATACCAAAACATTGTTAACGTTTTTCAGAAGCCAGGTGCTTGGAAGTGATGGAGATTCACTGTTGGAGATAGAGTCAAGTCCAGAATACTCCCAAAATGCAATGGATCTTTTTAAGGCCTGTGGGAGCAGCCAGGAAGATACTGAGGATACAGAGATAGCAGAGGGAGGCTTCCTTAAGGTGTAGCAGGCATCTTACATAGGACAACTCTGTGTTTGTTTTTTTTTATTGTAGCTTATACAGTAAGGAATCAAAGAAATTCATCTGTCTTGTAGAAAAATGTATGTAAAAATAGCTGTGCCTGATATAGGTTCTTTTGCTTTTATGTAGATGGGTACAAGTTACTGTAAATATCTGAGAAACATTTTAAGTCGTGCTTGTTCTTAAGTAAGACAGGCTATTTTTATAAACCTGGGTAATTAAATACAGCTAATTGGAGCAAGTTACCATTCCCACCCTGTGCTCTCAGTGCAAGCTGTGGATAAATGTATTTCTGTTTACCCTGAAAGAACCTTTCCCAGTTACAGCTTGTGTATGCCCAGGTTTGTCAGCAGTTGCGCTGTGCTGCAAGAAAATACAGTTACCTTCAAATGATGATGTAATTGTTGGGAAGATACAAGATGGAGTTGAAAGTGTCACAGTATAAAGAGTGTAAAAGCTAAAATGTAAATGACATAGGTAGGATTTTGAATCAGAATCAGTTGTCATTTCCATGTCCTTGTGATTAACTTTTTTCCTTTTCTCCCCCCCAAAAAGGTAAAAAGAAAACTCGCTCGAAAAGGGAGGAAATGAAGGCCAAATAAAGGCATGCTCCAAGCTTCTGCAAAAACTAGGATTCAGAAATTTCCTGTACAGGAACTGAAATTACTTCAAAACACACAGCTTTCAGCTCTGAAACCAGAAGGAAAACTATGCTTCCCTTTCACATGAAATTAATCCTTCTCAATGGAAATGTAAAGCAGAAACTCTTGAGAAAGAGGCTAAAAGCATCTGTACTTATTTCCCCAGAGACTTTTTTTATGAAAAGTCAATAATTAAGCAAATTGCTTAACACTTGGTTCCAGTTCCTGCATTCTGGAGTTTAAAAGTGTATTTACACCATTAATTTTCATGCTGCATTTTTTTTTAAAGAAAGTCAGAGGAGGTCCTTACACTGACATTGAAAATTCATGATCCTAGAGCCAGGTATTCCTATGTTTCACAGAAAAAGTAGAAGTCTACTGAATGGATTTTAAACAAGACTAGAGGAAAAAAAAAATAACAAAAAAATTTTTTTGCTTTACTTTTGGAGACTGTTTTATGTATAATTCTTTCTGCCTGCCTACTTTTCTGCAAAAATAAGATGTACAGATTTCAGTTCCCTGCTATGAAAAGTCATGTGGTGGCAATTTTATAAATGTTGCTTTCTGATTTTTATCAGAGTGGGAAAGTAATCACTTAAAATTTATTATTAATTCGCAAGTAGACATTTCATTTTTTTTTTTAATTTTCCCTCCATTTTAGTTTAATATAATTTGCAATAAATGTACATATTGATGTTTGTTTTATAAAAACATATATCACTTTTAAGTGTTTTTACTCCTGCGGTTCTGTTGGAATATTCTAAATTTTAAAGGAGTAAAGACAGTCCAGCATTTGATTTTATAATGTTTGTCACCAGATTTTTATTATTGATGTAAAGAAAAAAAGAAAAAATCAATTTTTAAAAATAGTTGGACTTTGGCAGCTTTGTAAGGAGAGTTGGAAATGTTTAGGATTGCTCTCAATTTTAAGCATTGTGCTGATTGGAAGTAAGTCTGTTTTGCATTTTGTCTTCCTGTCCAGGCTCATTTTTAATGTTTATTTTAGAAGATTGTTGCATCAATATTACGTTTCCTGGCATTGTTCAGCATAGATACAGTGTACACTTTTATGTACACACGATCATATTTAAGTTTGTTGCATAAAATAAACGCTTCTAGGTGTCATGTGCCAGTCTTTTATTTTTATTTTTTTTCTTTCCAATTGGTTTGGCTTTTTTTTCCTTTCCTTTCACAGAAAACTACTTGCTATCTCTGTGCATGGTCCTGGATGTTCATAGAGATACCCCACTGAGCAAGGAAGCTGTAATGCAGCCAGTGCCGCAGTGCAAAAGATGAGGGGGCTTAGGTGGAGTCATGGGGAGTCTTGTGAGGCGGGATGGGAAGAAGGGGCTTGGGGTGTGGGTGGCACTGAACAGTTCCCTTTGTTTCCCTGTGCCTCAGTTCCCTGTTTCTCTTCTGCAAATCATTTTGAAATCCCTGGGCACGTTGTAGAAGAGCTGGATGCTGTTGACACTAGTCAAGGACTTACCAGCTCTCCTAAAATCGGTAGGGTGTGGTGTGCTGGTAAACAGTGCCTGGGTCTCTCTCATCCAGCGTTGTACTGGTGTGTTCCAGTTAGCTTTCCTCTAAGAGGGGAAACCAGATACAAAGCAGTATATGCAACACTTTCTAAGGCAGCACACAGTGCATTGGCTTTGAAGGACTTGGAATGCTTGTGGGAGATTTTGGAAGCATTTGATTATGCATCCAGCAAGGGACTGATTTCTAAAACTCAAATCCTTCATGAGATGGATTTACTGACCAGAATGCTGGTTCTTTCCAGTGTTCTGGTCAAATACTTCTCCGATGCAAACGTTACCATCTTTTGGTTTAACCACTTTTGAAGTGTCTTTGTTAGAAGCTTGTTAGGTGTTACCTAAAAATGAATTCTTTTCAAAAGCTCTTGAGTTTTGTGAAGTGGATAATTGCTGGGGTTTTCTTTGTTTTTTGGGGTGTGTGTGTTTCTAATCAGTTAAATACCAAGTTACTCAAGGATCAAATACAATAATTTTTTTGGAGGGGTTTCTTAAAGGTTCAGCACCATGCTCTGAGCAGGGTGTTCAATTGTCTTTCTACAAAGAGTTAGGTAGAGTTTCTTCCTGCTGTTTCCTTTAAGGGGACGTTTGAGTTACTTCTGTCTGATTATCAACCTACTCAAAACCAGTACAGTCATGCAGCAAATTATGCTGGCTGTAATTGGCTGAGCAAAAATGCAGTGTACAAATTACAGTAAAGGTTTGTCGGCCCAATGTTTTCTTCTCAGAACTTGCCCCAGATAGGGCCCCATAGAGAACTTCTCAGACAATCCCAAAGTCCTGAGAGCTCCAAGGTACATGTGCAGCTCAGAGTTGCCTCAGCACAGGGGATGAGGGATGTGGTTCTGTAAGAACATTACCCCCCAAGGCTGTTGCAGCAGTCTTGCTTATGACAGCAAGTTGTTGGAACCATCAACCTTTGTAACAAAGGCAGGGAAGGAGAGGCAGAGTTCTTACCCACACCTATTTTAAGCATCGCTGGTATTTCTGATGCTTTGAAAGTGAAATCTGTTGAAGAGTAATCAATCAGTATAAAAGTCTGGAATTGAAGGTAAATTATTCTGAAGAAGGGAGGGGGCTGTACTTGCCCATATGTGAGATTTTAAATATTTTGCAGAAGAATGAGGGTTCTCTCCTTGCAGTCAGGGAAATGGTACTCAGAGGTTTTCATTGTCATTAAGTTCCCATCCTCATAAAACTGTGGCTTTGTTTCTTAGCAGACATGCATTTATTTCTGTTCCTTTGTGTCCTCTTGATGCCTGGCCTGCAGAGAGGAAGGCTGCTCTGAGAATGGTTTGTAACCTACCAAATTAACCCTCTCTCACTCAACAAAATGACATCTGAATAGTTCATTTAGACAAAAATATTCTTTCTAGAGCAATCTTAAACAAAAATAATATGCATGACACCCCTTCTTGTGTGTCAAGACACACTTGCTGGCAAGCCTGTTAGAACTGCTGAATAACAAATCCTTGTTTAACATGTACTGGGCTGGTGGATACACAGCACCTTTTGTGGGACCAGGCTCAATGTCACACTGGCTCTAAGTTTCATGTAAGGCTGGGGCTGCTGTACCTGAACTGTGTCCTCTAAAGGTCCAAAGATCTGGGACCGCTGGACATGTTCAGCACACAGGAAATGTGCCTCTTTAAGAACATCATCCACGTGGATGGTAATTGGCTTGCATGCGTGCCCCATGGGGCATTTATCAGCAGTAATCCCTTGGTCTGCGCGCAGAAGTCAAGCCCCAAAACAGTGCTGGGGCAAGCAGCCCAAGCCAGAGAGCCTGGACAGAGGTCTCCTTGCTAGCCAGGCTGCGGGTGTGTGTTGCTGATAACCAGCCATTAGTCCCAGCCCCAGGAGTTGTGTGTCGGTGCTGAGCACGTCTGTGTGGGGAACAGCAAGGTGTAAAACAACAGTTAACAAAGTGCTTCTGTACAGCAGCACTTGGCATGTTCCTGGAAGCCTTCCCCTGCTGAAACTTCTGCCAAGGAGGGGGTCACTCTGCTGATGAGTACCCCAGTGGTCAGGGGAAGCTCACATCCTAAGTTAAAGTGCTCGTAAACTTTGAGGACCAACAGCAGCTTCCATTACAGAGTTTTTATGCCTGACATTCCCCGGATCCAGCCATCCGGGGAGGCCCCTGGAAGGCAGCAAACAAGGCCAGACTTTCCTGGGAGCAGAACCTGGAAGTCCTGGTACAGAAGCTGAGGTGGTGGCTGACAGCTTCTCCCTTCCCTGCTGCACAGCCCAGGGCAGGAGAGAGTATCCAAAATTTCTTACTCCTGTAGTTTTGCCTCATGAGACCAAAGGGGGTGGGTGACCCAGAGTCTCCCTCCAATCTCATGCTCTGAGGGTGGCCAGTCCCACAGCTCCATCAGAGATTCCTTAGCACCAAGATGCCATGGTGACCCACAGGATAACTACTTTGACAAATCTGACTCGCTAGAAGTGCTCTGAACTCTCAGGAGGAACTTCTCACTCTGGTGTGAGGTCCCAGCCTTGCTTTCTGCAGCACAAAAGGAAACAAGCAAGTTTGGGGCATTTACACCTGCTTCCAAAGCAATCAGTGGGACCACAGCAAGAGGTCACTTCAGGCTTGTTCCACCTCAGGTAACCTCACTTGGGCCACAAAAGCTGAAGCAGCAGCCATGCTTGCTGCAGTAATTTATGGGAGCAGCACTGAACCTGAACTCAGACAGCATCACATGTGCTGAGAGACGATGCGTGTTCCTTGGAGCCTTGGTGTCACTCCTAGGTGCCTTGATGTCACTCACCCATGCTTGACACAAACTGCATGTGAAGAGTTACTGGCATTACTGCCAGCAACAGGCAGCGTACAGTGATGGCAGCGTTACCCTGGGAGAAGTCCTGCTAGCCGGATGGAAAGACCTTTCCAACCCTCAGCAGAGCATCTTCACTCTGCTTCTGCCCAGCAAACATCATGACAGCAGATCCCTGTCGTGATGGGGGAACTGTATGACACTGGAGAAAGTTGGTGTTGTGAGCCAGCAGGAGGAAGAGCTGGGACCCTTTAGCTTTGGCAAGATGTTCAGCTTGGACCCTGGTGGATTTCTCAGCACAGCTGTTTCCTCGACCAGCAGAGCCGAGACATCCACAGGCAACACATGGGCAGCGCAGCTGGGTCCTCTTGGTGTGGAGGGACAGCCGTCAGGAGACACCTCTGCTCTTCAGTGGGGGCAGATACATTATCCAAGATAACTTGTGACTCGCTGAAGCCAAGCTTGCTCACACCAACTGAAGCAAGAAACATGACCAACCATCCTTGCATACACCCAGTGTGCTCCTCCCACGGCAGGACTGTTACTTCAACAGCCAGCGGGGGCTCGGGGTGTCTTCCGACCGCCTTAGTGTGGGCGTGCGCCAGAACAAGACAGACACGTTTTGCTCCTTACGTTGGGGCATTTAAGCCTCCTCTTGTGCTGGAAGTGGAGATTGATAGATGTTGACCCTGATGCACCAAAGCTCCTGAAGCAAGAGATGGTGGGTGATGGCAGCAGTCCCAGGCATGAGCTGAGTGAGTCACTTTGGCGTTGGGTCTGGTCGCTGTGAAGCAGGTGGGTTATCACTGTGTGCTCCACCAACTTCATCGGCAATGATCAGGGTGGTATAGTTGCAGCACCAGTGTGGGGCTGGGCAGCAGGTGCGTGGTCTGGAGGCCTACCCCAAGGGAAGCAGGGACCTTCAGCATAGTTTGCCCTGTAGTAGGAGTCAGGGCTCAAAATAACCATTGGCTTTGCTCTATATTCAGGTGAAATCGGGGTGGGCTTGTGCTAGCGGTGGAGGTCTGAGCCATCAGCCCCCTCCTCCCAGGAGGTTTTATGGGCACCATGCTGCTCCCTGCTGCCCACAGCTAGGCTCTTCTCCACTTCCTGCAACACTGGCAGAGGTTCTCACTGCCCAAGTAATAAATGCCACCACTTCTTGGCTGCTTTCATCCCTGAGTGCTCCCAGAAAAAGAGGAAACAAGCTGTAGTACAGATAAATTTTTCTGGACGGTGGTAGCAGTGTTTGCAGTACATCCTTCCTCATGCCATTACTCCAGGACACAATTCAGGCTGGGGCACAGACAAAGAGGGCACCCTGCAGAACCAGGGAGTGGATGTGACCTTTGTACCCATTGCCCCTTCCCATCTTCTTTTTCTCCACCTTCCTGCCACAGCACGTTGCTTCCCAGCTGTTCTTCAGGGCCTCTTTGCTGTATCCATCCATGCCTGCACATTGTGTCTTCCACATTACCTTCTCGCTGTCCTGTACGTGGTGAGCTGAGCTTCCAGCCTAAAAGGCTGTGGGGAGGCAGAGGACTCCATGTCATGATTCATTTCTGATGCCTCTGAGGGGCTGTAGTCCCAGTTTAGCAGACTGCATGAGTAACGAGAGTTTAAGCTCCGCTTTTCCCACAGGGATTCTCTGTGATCAGAGGAGGTGTCCTCCTGTCAACGTTTAACCCAGCAGGCAGCTAAAGCAACCCCAGAGCCATCTGCTCACTCCTCCCCCCACAATGGGATGGCAGCAGAGTCAGAGAGGCTGAGATAGGGCCAGTTAAACAGGACAGAAAAGGAACAGAACAACAATTCCAAGGATATACCGAATGGGTGGTGCAGGACAAGCACACACTGCCCCTAACTGATGCCCAGGTAGTTCCCAGGCCACAGTCACTCCCCCAGCCAGCTCTTAAATGCTGAACATGACATCACGTGGTATGGAACATCCCTCTGGTCAGTTGGGACCAGCTGTCCTGGCTCTGTCCCAGCTCCTTGTGCACCCCTAGCCCCCTCGCTGGCTGGGCACTATGAGAAGCTGAGAAGTCCTTGACTTGGTGTAAACGCTGCTCAGCAACAGTCAAATACCAGAGTGTTACCAGCATCATTCTCATCCTAAATCCAAACCCCACAGTACTCCCACTGCAAGGAAGGAAACTCTCTCCCTACCGAAATCAGGAGCCACCCCTCACCCAGCACAGGTTCTTCCTGTACGTCCCTTCATCAGGCAGGGAGTCATTTCCCACAGTACACCTACCACTCAAATCCCTGCTCCAGTAACTCGTATGGCACCATAAGGGCAGCCGGTCTGTGAGCTGCATGCAGCTCGTCATGGGAGCTGGCCCAGAGTCTGGCAACATGCAGGGAATGGCCAAATCTCCCAGCTGCTTTAGGGAAATTTGTAGATCCTTGTGGACTGTTCCAAGCCATCTCAGGAGATCCAACATCCCCCCAGCCAGATGTGTATTTTTAATCCTTCCTGGTTTACCACGGCCATACGAAATATCCATCCCTCACAGGCTGGACACAGACGATCATGGTGGCATTTACAGCCCTGTTGTGTTGAGCATGAGGCAGACATGATCATCTCTCTTCCTTCCTAAGTTTCAAAGACCTCTCCCTGGTAAGATCATCCATTGGCGTATCTCCCACATGGGAGAGTGTCAACAAACAGGGCCAGGCTTTGCTCAATGACCACGCCAAGCTGTGCATGGAGGCACAGCCCTAGAGAAACAGGGGGTTAATTGATTCAAGTATTTGACTCCCACACTGCTGAAGCCACTATGGTTTGAGCATTACTCAGGCTTGGTCTTCTATACGCAAACTAGTGTTCAAGCTCCACCTCACAGGAGGAGCTTTTCCCTCGCCTTTTCTGCTGCTCTTGCATTCTCTTTGCCACAGCAGCAGTTCCTAACACCAAGTTCAGCAGGCTCAGCGGCACCCGAATCCCGTAGGGATGGCGTGTGGGAATAACACAAGGGCTTTTTTGTATAATCTCCTGCAACCTTCAGGCACCAACCCTGCTGATGCCCTGACGCTGCAGGTGTTACCAAAATCCTTCTAAGTAGGATAACAGCAGGAGCTTTCACCTACTTAAAAGAATAACAAACCAGTACTGGGTTTATTTGGTTATGGGTCAGGGTGGCACCACTCCTAATGTCCACACGAGTGTGAGTGTGGAGCCAAGACCAGGGCACTGCTGCGGGCTGGCAGGGACATCCTATGTGTAGGAGGGACAGTGCTGGATGGGACCTGTGGCCACCCTGCACAGAGCAAGAGCCCCATGCCGCTCTCAGAGAAGGGTCGAACTCCTGGCCTGCACCTCAGCCCATCTTTAAAAGTCTGAACCAGCACATGCTTGTTCCTTAAACCACAGACCTACTCCGCACACACCTGGCATTATGGCCACCTGAGTCAATGGACCTGAAGCTCTGCCTGGCCCTGGGGCCACAAGCATGAGCAGACCTAAGGCAGAAATGTGAAGTGGTGGCTCTTCCAGGGGAGCAGATTGCTGGAAGGGGCCCTGGAAGAATGTCCCTGTTTCCAGGCCAAACTTGGGCCTGGCCAGTTAATACCACCCTGAGACCATGCCCCCTGTGTGTGACCCGGCTCCAGAGAAAGGCCCATTGCTGGGTTTACCCACTTGATCAAACAGCCCCTTGCTCCATCTCCTTATACACTTTTTCCAAGCCCATTGTGTCTGACCACCACAACCCCTTCCCCTGTATCCACCAGGTACGAGACACTGTTTGGCCTTTTTGCAGGCACCTCTGCCTCCCCCAGAGCCAGTGGCCCCAGGGCGAGGTGCCTTCCTCTTAAACTGACTGAGACAGACTCACCATCTTGTTCAGATCTCAACAGCTTCCATCTGCTTGTTATCAGCCCTGAACAGCCCTGGTAATATGTTCCCCCCCTCCAAAAGACAACTTATTCCCCCTGCGCCCAAGCCGCTTCCCACCTACCCTCTGTCCAGGGAGCTGCACCACACGCCGAGGCCACTCATTGCCTCTTCCAGGAGAGTGAGGGCCCATTCTTACTCCTAGGGCTTGTCCTTGCGCATAATGTCTTCCCTGAGGATGTTCCTGGAAGCTGCCCAAAGCAGTTCTTTGCCAGATGATACCAGAATTGCATGTGACTCAGCATGGCCACACTGCTTCCTTCTTCCTTTCCAAACCGTCACACCTTTAAGCTGGAATGTCTGGGGTTTGGGGCTTTCTTTTTCCTTCTTGTAACCTTTTTGCTGTGCAGAGGGCTTTGTCATTTCACACCAACCTGATGGGGTCCTTTTGTGTCCATTTATTTGCTTCCCTTGCAGAGACCTCACCAGACACAGACCCCCGATACCATGGTTGCCCACCAGACCTAGGCACAGCAGCCCAGCTGCATATGTTGCCTCCCTTGTGCCAAACCGAGGGGCAGGATCACTGAACACAGCCTAGGACACCACCTGCTGCCTTTGCCAGGAGGGCAGATCTATGGCTGGTATTCAACTTTGTGTCCACCAGGCTGCCACAGGTCCACTTCTGCCAAGCTGCTGCCCAGTTGCCCCAGCATGTGCTGGTGCCTGGGGTGGTTCTCCCTGGGTGCACAACTCTGCTTCCCTTTGCTGAACTGCTCACAGGTGAGGATGGGGGCAAAAGAGCATCGTGAAGAACTCGTTCTTTGTTCTTAAGAACCTTTGGGGTTTGTTTTTTTTAACTCTGAGGTGCCCAATTCAATGAACCTTTGGTAACTGCTTTGTTCTGTTCATACATGTCGACTTCTAAACAGCTTGTTCTTCTGCCAAGCGTGACCTACAGACAGTTCCCTCCTGGCATTTTTGATGTGTGACAGACCACTTAAGGACTCGAACGTGGAAGATGTTACACTGGGGTATGTGCATCCCAGGCAAGAGGGAGAGCACCACCCCCCTCACCCCAAACTGGGGGTCACGCGCCTCAGGGAAGCTCAGACACAGGCCTCCTTTTTCCTTTCAGAGGCAGCATCCCTTTTAACAGCAAAAGCCATAAACACAATGGGGCTTCACGCCATCTGACCCGACAGCATCAGCTCCTCTGAACCACTTCCTACCCAGAGAAACCACCTCACACCCAACACTGCTTCACAGAGCCATGTGAAGATGGCTGCTGCTTCCAGGTATGCAGCTGGTATCTGTTCTTCCACCTCCCAGTTAGGGAAATTTGGAAATTTAAACCCATGGCAACAGCAGGAGCTCCAGCACTACTGCTTCCACACAAAGAGGCTCATCCGCCAGGCTGTGCCGGGAAACGGGACCAGCCAGATCTAGGTCTGCTTTTTGAGCCAAAATCCACCTTGAAGCATACCCGGCTCTGGTCAGGAAGGTGCTCCTGCTTCAAGGAAACCACCCTCATACCCAACTCTCCACCCTGGCAGTGGGTAGATGTCTTGGAATGGGGACAGCCAGCTAGAACAAGCAAGGCCTGCTCCCATCAATCAGTAATGCAGTTTGGCTGGGGGAAACTTCCCAAACCTCTCCAACAGGACAGACAGGAGCCCTGACCACCCTCTGCCTAGCGCATTCTTAAACCTGCTGTCAGTGAGCAGAGTTGTTCCGGCAAAGGTGGTGGCAGGGAAGAGACCAGGGCAGGGAGAGCAAGGCCCTCGCTGGGCACAGCCCATGCCCTGACCTGCAGCTGTGAGCCAAGGACCATGGCTGTACACTGAGGACTCGGGGGGCTGGGGCTCCCTAACACCAGCACAAAACTGCTTCTCTCCCACCTTCTCTCTAGCAACACCAGACTTGTTTTTCCTCACCAACCCACCTACAATTACATTGTTTTACACCAGGCTGTACTAACCCACCTGAAGATGTTGCATATTTCAACACAAAGCAGCCACTAAGTGAAGCAATACAATTTATTTGACATTATACCAGACATGGACGCTCCAGATCCAGACTTGACCTTAAAACAATTTAAAATCCTGGATTTGCTGTATTGGCAGTATCAGCATTACCTGCCCAGAGCTAAACGCATCAGCATCACAGCTATCAAAACAGAGAGTTAAGCACACAAGTCATCAAGCTACCAGTAAGCACCATTAGCTGGTGCCAGTTTTAGGGCACTGGAAGACACAGCAAGGCTATAGGGCAACTTTGCAAGTGTTTGGTATAAAGCAGCTCACCGGTGCTGATGTCACAGTAGCTACGAACTACAGCCACAAGGAAATGCTCACTGAGGAAATGGGCAGGCTCAGAAAGGCAGCCCCCCTCATCAGCTCCCCCTCTCACTCCTCTGACTGAGGTACCACAATACAACATGAAGTTAAACAAGCCCCCCAAACCCTCACACCACTGTGTGGACACTGAAAACCAGGCAGCCCTGTCCCATCTGGCAGAGCCTGCCTGGAAACCCCAACCCATGCAGGGCCACACAGCTTCCACCCCTCAAAGATGGGACATGGACCTGAAACCACCAGCATTGCAACCAGCACCCCAGCTCAGCTCCCCGCGTTCGGCCCAGCTGCAAGCTCCCTCTCACACTGCTTTGTGCCACCTAACAACCGCTGACCGAGCCACACCAAGGACAGTGAGCTGTGTGTCCTGGTGGGAATCACATCCCGAGTCATCCTCTACCAGCCTCTCCCTAACACTGAGTGAGGCAGCAGTGTCACTACCCCCCAGGCTGCAGTTTATGAAGCATGAACTCCAAAATGCACTGAGATGAGATGAGCAGTGCCAGAAAACACAAAGAAATCTCATTCCTCTGCAAGTTACCAACTTTGGGATCTCTGCACGGCAACACAAGGCATTGCACACACGTTCATTTCAGGCTGTGACCCCAGGCAGTCCCTGTTGAAGGAACACACACTTTTGTTACCCAGCCATTTGCACAATCCCTGGTTTCAAGAGATGTTGAATCACATCACAAACTCAACCAACCCTTCCTCTCTCCCCTCTCTCTACTTGCATGGATGCAGCACAGACCCTGTAACCTCGGAACAACATGAATTACCAGAAACCAAGTGAAAACTGTTTTCAGGGAAACATGCATTTATTCGGTAAGCATTCCCAGTGAAAATCCACATCTTTTAAAATGTGTGTTTATTAAAAAATCATTTGTGTACAAAAGTGTTTGTGGAGGTTTTATTTTCAAGACAAAACACACAGATGCTGCATTCTGGCCCACCCACTCCTCCCATACAGGAAGTCTGATGCTCAGGAATGAACCTCCTGCCATCATTTCTATCAACAGGTATTTCTTTTAATCAGAAAAGTCAGGATTTAGGATGGAAAAGGTAAGTGAAAAGCAGGGTTCTTCAACAACTGACATCAGCATTGGTGTGATGGCAGCCTCCTTCAGACACCACAACAGAGCACCAGCGGTTGCCACAACTCGTGAAATGGACAAGTACAGCATTTTCACAGTACATTTCCTCAGCTGTTGAGTCACAGAACTTACACCATCGATGAATGGCTCAGCACCATAAGCCATCGGCTATTTGGATGCCTACAGAGCAGGTAACAGCAGAGAAGGAACATCACATCACAGTACAGTGCAAATGATTTGCAGGAGTTCGTCCAGTGAGAAGAGATCTGAAGTCAAGCAGCTACCTACAGAGCACTGCGGCTGGGTGACTGAGCAAGGAGCAAAGCGCCTTACGACAGCTGGTCTCGGGAGCCTATCGATGAACCAGCTGATGACACCAGCGCCACAAACAGGAAGAGCAAGCTACATGATTTACTGATGGGCTCAGAATAGATCGGAAAGCTACGAAGACAGAAGCGACTGGCCCTTTGCCTTGCCTCCTGGAAAAGGGAGGGCGATAAACAGTGAAAACATCTGCACGGTCTTCCCAGAAAAAAGCTTTAGGCACCCAATGAGCATCTTGATTCTCGTGCTTTAGTCCTGCGGCGCCACAGATGGCACGATGAATGCGCTTCCGCTATCTACCCTGGAGTCAATCGCCCATCAAACCTACAAAACCAACCACCTGAACAGAAGTCAGTGGCCACGCTCCTCGAGATGCTCCTCATCAACTGTATCAACAGAACGCAGCAGGAAAGGACACCCCATCTTCTCATTGCATCTGCTCACCAGCAGACTCGGTAAAACGAACTCTCACCGTTAGATTATTTAAGGTTTCCCCCTCGGGCAAGGCTCCAAGCCCCAGCTAGCTTGTGTGGGTGCTTGGGAAGGACGCGGGGGCCACGCAGAGTTAGGACTCCCCTTGCACTGACAGCAGAACCTTTCCCCCTCAGCGTACAACCAGGGCAGCAAAGAACTCACCCTCGGAACCGTGTTTTGATTTTCCCTCCCTTCCACGGTTACATCAGCCATCCACTTGCTCTGAAGTGCCGAGTCTCATTCACAGCTCCAAGCTTTAGTTTGCATAGTTTAAGTGTTTCTGTTCCCCACACCATGTAACGTAGATTTGGTGTTACCAGGTAAGCTTCTTTCTGGCTATTTAATTCCTCCTTGCAGACAACAAGAAGTCACTGTTCTGATACCAATTCACTCTGAATACAGTTAAATACATGGTAATTTAAAAAACCCAAGACATATTCCTACACTGTTAGTACCTACTTGCTCAGATAAATACTTCCAATCACAGTCAAGGCTCTGTGGTAAGCTTTTTTTTAAGTAATAAAAAAAGGTCAAAGTTTGGAATATGCAGAAAGAACAGCACCAAGCTGCATCTTCCCAGAAGGATATGTTCTGAGTTTTCGTCTCCAAAACGCACCGGTCTGTCATGCTGAGAACACAGCTTGTTCGCAGAAGCAATGGGAGGAAGCTGTGAATTTGGCAAGTGGGGGTGGGATACAGTCGGGGCTTTTGGCACTCGTGGGGATAGCGGAGGATTTTGGCAATGGGAAGGGCGTTTCTCTGCCTCAGAGCAAAGCTGGAGTTTACTTTCTGAGGAACCAGGCAGAGGAGCTTCTTGCTCCCCACTGACAAAACAAAGAAGGGACAAACCGCTTCAGTCAGCACAGGTGAAAGCCTTCAGCAGTGAAGCCTGATCGATGCTCTGGCAACCAGAGAGCTTCATCATCAATACCTTGTTTAGAAAAATGGGGTCATTTGGACTTTAAAATTACTGCTTCTAGCTGTCTTCTTACACAACAGAGGAAGACAATGCAGGGTTTATTTGTACTGGGAAAGCGACTGTACCCATGGTTTATGTTCTTGTTGCAAGGAAGTGGAGGATGCACAGCCCGAGTCCACAGCAGGAGCAGACTGTGTGGCACCTCCACATCTGCCAACGCACAGGGCTCTGAATGTAGCAACAGTCAGTCACACAGAGAACAGAACTACCCTTTTGTATGTACAAACCCGCACAGATAAACTGAACACTAACAGCAAAATGCCCAGGGCTCAGCCCCAGCTGCAGTGAAACTAACCTTGTACAACATTATCCCTATATTCAACTCTGATAATTACCAAGAATACAAAAACATTCCTTATAAAGGACTCACATCTCAAAATTCAGAGGGACTTCAGACCATGGGTGTCTCCAAATGCTGGGTCAGGTTTCCATCCCAGCTCAGGCCTTGAGAAGCTTCCCTCCTGCCAGCATCTGAGCTAGCATCAAGCTATCTTTGCTACCAAGCACAAGGATGGAGGACAAAAACCTGTATCCAACATCTATACACAAGGGGGAAAGGGGAAGATAAGTGTTTTGCAGTAGAAAAGAAAATGAGGTAACTTCACAAGAGAAATAAAACTCAACAGGGCATTGTCTCAGAGGTGAGCACACTCACCTAAGAACCTTTTCCTCTCTTCTTCCCCTCCCCTAGCTTCCTTTACCCCTACACATGGTGTTGGAAAAGCCTCCTGTTCTTAGGAGGCTCATCAAAAGACACGTTCTGAAGCCCGTAACTGACAAGTTTTACGTCCCCAACAACGATTTCCAAGTTCTTTGATAAACAGCAGCGAAGAACAAGGGAGAGTAGTCAGCAATTCATAATTACCACCAGGGTAAAAGAAAAAAAAAAAAAGGGGTTGATGTAACCAAGAAGTTCTTAGCCTGTATAACAGAAGAGACAGCGACTTGAGATTAACACAAGTGGCTTTTTGCCACAGTTTCCCACCGCCCCTGGTTTCACCTGGCAAACCAGCTGAACAGTAGCAGCGTCTTGTTACAAAAATAAATAAATATAAGGAAAGACAAAACAACTCATTTCCTTTGGCATCGTTGCAAATGATTTACAAGAACTCAAGAAAACCCCAGAAAAAAATGATCACTGACTACACTTTAAAAAGCAGTAAGTATAAAGACTAAGCAAATGCATTTAGTATTGCACTGATATGAGTTCAAAGTATGTAAATACTGTCGGTGCCCTGAAATACTTTTAAGTTTGGGCACAGACAGAGCAGTACAGGGCATGTCCCTGAACTAGCTAGCTCTCTACAGCTTTATTTTCTGGTTCTGCTCCAAATATTTAACAGACACAAATAAGGTTCCTGATGTCCTCTAGTATGATTTATAAACATGTCTATGAAGCATGAAACTATTTCAACTTGTACTTCACAGCTCCAGAAAAATCCCACAGAGACATGTATTTCCTTTCCCCACCCCACTAATCCACTGTTTAGGAGAAAAAACCCCAAAGTCATGACTTACACAGTACTCTGTTATCCACCATCCCCACTCTCTAGTCTCAGGATTTCTCCCAACTTCCTTGTCAGATACATTCTCAAAAGTCAGCATCATATTCACAAAGACATTACAGCTCTCTTTAAATAGATGTACTAGTGTTTGAAGTTGCAAAACTAATAATTTTCAAGCTTTTGCACTCGGGATGAAATGTCATTTTAATACGAATAAAAAGACTGACTGTATGTACAAGCCAAGGTAAGATTTCAGTTCTCGTTTATCAGAAACATCAATCCAAAAGAAAGCTAAATTGAGAACACACTTCTACTTCTATGAGCATTTGAAGTATGTACAGTAAAAACACCAACACAGCCTCCATGTGTCAACTAGAGAAAAATGCAAGCAAGGATGAATTTTAAAGTACCTGGTAAGCAATCCTTAAGTTGAAGCCCAAAATAAAGCTAGAAGAGCGCTGTGAAACCCAGCTGATTGCATCACATCAAGCACTCAAAGAAAATGGTTTTTAATTCTCAGTATGCTAGAGAATTTGCTTTTTCTCTCCTGCAAACCCAGCGAAATCATATTATCCAGAACATACTGAAGAACATTTTACATCTATTGACCACAAAGAAAAAAAAAAAAGAAAGAAAACCAGCTCCATCTTTTTGTGCTATATGGAGGCGTCCTCCTTACGAGGCCGTGTAGGAAACATGAGGGGTGAAAAGAACTACTGATAATTCAAAATATATTATTCAAAGGGGAGCCTAGACTACCATAAATGGCACACATAATACCTAACAGATGATGAAACATAAACTAGGGAAGATTTTTAGCTGTATGGTGTAAGGGAGAGAAGAATCAGGTTTCCCAATTAATAAGCTAGAAAGAAACCGGTTCTGAACAGGTCACCATTTAGAACTTTGGGTAAGTCTTGAAAGTCTTTCAGGGAAAAAAAAAAAAAAGTTACAAGAACACTCGAGTATTTCAATGGTGCTCTCTTCAGCGACCCTACCTAATATGTCTATAAGTACAAGCATGCAAATATAGGTCAATCCACAGGCACATAGGATCCATGTTAAAAACAGTAAGATAGCTGTGATGCGTGGCACCAACAATTTTGATGTCTAACACTCAAAAAAAAAATGCTGCTTTCTGAATTACTAAATCAAAATCCCGAAGCAAGTTCCTGCTAGTCTCCGTCACGCTGCTAAGCACTAACGTAGGCATGTTTCCCCCGTTATTTTAGCCGAGCTCCAAGAATTTTTTACAATATTTAGTAAGAAAAAAAAAAATTAAAGTATTTCCCCTTTTTAAATTTACACAGACGTTTAATTAGCTTTATTTACAGAGCGGTTTTTCAGTCTCCAATAGTGCCTAGATAGCATCATCAGGCAAGAGTGCCAGTTTTAAAAGAGAATCTATATAGAATCCTAAAAATAACAGATGGTGATGCTCCTCCAGAAGGGGTAAGCTGGACTACTGAAGCAGCTCTCTCTACATGGCTCAGTTACTCAGGAGTAATTCTGTTGCAGTCTCTACATCCCATGATTTTGAAGACAAGGCCACTATTACTGCATTCTGCAATGAGAAAACAAAAGCAGTAATATTTTCAGTGCATGAACCTGCAGCTCTGGTAAGTGGTATTAAGACTTCACAGACTAGTTGGAACACATTAGTATACCATTTGTTAATTCCTAACTAATAACGATAGGAAAACTGTTTTAAAAAAAGCAGGGTAGCTCACAAGTTGTTAGTAAACATTTTAAAGAATTTTAAAATACAAATTAGTAAAACAGAGTGATTATACCTACAAAAGGTCATGGAATTAGCAAGCCAACTTTAGTATGCTGATGTCTCCCTGTACTTATACACCTATCTGCCCTGCCCCTACTGAGAAGTTTTTGAAATTGCACGTACTTACCCTATCAAAGCCCATAGCACAAAGGTTTTCTATTTTTTTGGTGTATTCCGGACTAGAAACTGGTGCTCCAGCATACACATGTGCCCAAAGTCGAGCTGTCTGTTTAAACATTTCTGGATTTTGTTTGTACTACACAAGAGAGAGAGGGGAGGGGGGGAGAATGGGAAAGTTAAATCAACTCAGCAATCCAATCAAAAGGCAAGATGATACGGCAGATTCCAATCCATCATTCTTTCTACAGGATCTTCAACAGTGTTTCACACTGTACTAATACTGTTTTTTGAAACGAAATCTGGAGGCAAGGATTACACATACAGCAAACCTATGCAAGCACCTGATGTAATGTGTGTGCCTTCAGGTGAAGTCACGCACTACAGGCCTTTCCTGCGTACAGCCGGGCACTGCTCAGTCACACCCACCAGAGTAAAGCAGCTGTATTTAGCACAGCTGCTGAAAATTTATATTCAGTGTGGCAGAGCACAAATTATCCCTATGTGAACATCTCCTGACTATATGTACTGCACACAGCTCTAATGTATCCCCCTAATCACTTTAAAATATGCCTGGTTTTACACACTGCGAGTAGGCCTGCCGTTTTTCAGTCAGGGCTGACATCTCGCTACCAGGCTTCCTCCCGTGAATAAGGATACTGATAGCACATGTGACAAAAGAAGGGCTGAAAAATGGGTGAGCGTGAGCAAAAGGCTAGGAAGCTATTTATTTACCAGAGGGGAGAAGCATACAGGGTATGTAAATATTATTTTGCACCAATCATGAACACGTTTTAATTAAGAACAGAACGGACCTTGTCACAGAGAGTTCTCAGCCTGCATCAAGAACTCAAAAGCCAAGAAAGTGGGTCATCCATCAAATTGCACCCAGAAAAGCAAGATGAGGGTCTTATTTTAGCAACTTTTGTATGTAATATCAAGTTTAAGGTGTTTGTATTAAAAAAAGACTCTTTCCCTTAATCATTTTTACACTTTGAAACCCCAAAAGAGTAGGTATTCTATTTCAGCACTAAATAATAGGACAAGATTGAGAAATACATTACTCAAAATATTTAGATGTGTTTTAAGGACAGAAACAGGGCTGATGATCACTAAGCATTTTCTTCACACATGAAAAACATCATTCTATCTCCAAAGCACTGTCAAAGCGAATACAATGCTTTTCACTGCTGTACATTTCATTTCACCCCTCCAACAGCAACTACACCACACTGTGAGCTTTGTACACATCCCACTAATTCTGCTCCACACGGAGTGATCTGTGTATTTACTATTTTAATGCCATTAATAATCAGATGAATGAGAGACAATCCATTGTGAGCAATAAGTCACTGTGTTATACAGTACTCTGTAATAAATTTCTTTGGTTGTAATGACTAGAGAGGAAGGTTTAGTTAAGCTTCAGTAGCATCCTGAAGTACCATCATCTTCTGCTCTTGAGATCTTCCCCCGGTTTTTTTTTTGTTTTAAATAATTTTGAGAATGCTGCCAAGCCTAGAAAGCAACTAGCTGAAGTGCAAAGGAGTAGTCATAATTGCATTTTATTCAGAACCTAATATCCTATAAATTTCCTTTACTTAGGTATCTGTAAATAATCTATAGCTTCTCACCAAACTGCAGAAAGCCTGAAGGCACCTTTTATTGATGTCTCTATATCAAGAGTCAGAGGCAGTTAGTGTTGTTGTACTTAAACCAAACAACTAGTTGAAGTTTTAACACCAGGCAGCTGGTGTCTGAAGATACTGCTGTTCTTCAAACAGGAGCTCTTCCTGGGACCCAGCTCTTGGACACTGAGCTTGTAGGACACCGCCATTTACCTGGACAGCTTAGAAGTCTAACACATAGTTTAGTAAATTAACATGATGAAAAATTAGTGTAGAAGATAACCAATTCGTTGCAAATTTTTATTGTGAAGGAACTGGGTGTTTACAGCCACATCTCTCAGAGACCTTACAATCACCTTCTACTTCCACGCACGTGCTTCTAACTCAAAGCCAAACCCCAACACGCAGTTTGCATGCAGATACTTGCAGAGAATAGGAAAAACAATCCTCCCCACATTAGTCACCCCACAGTCCCACTGGACACATCCCCACAGGCACCTGAGGGGCAACCTGAAAAAACTGCTCTTCAGAATCTGGGAAGTATTGGGAAGTTTTTTGTCATGGAAAAACCCTCCTTACAGCTCAAGTGCTTCTAAGAGACCTAATGATTCCCCTACAAAACTCTACCACTGGGGCCAGAATGGGAGAGACTTCTGTTCTTTGACAAAAAAAAGGAAAAAGTTTATTTGTTTAATAGGGAGAGTGTATGAGAGGAAGGGCACATGTGCAGCAGGAAAATAACCCAACAAAACCCGGCGCAGGGCCATGCCCGGTGGCCTTGCCGGCCTCTGCAGCAGTTCTCCCCGTGCAGAGCGATTCAGTCTGACAGAGCTGTTCGGGGACATTTGTTCAGAGCAGCCTTACAGCACTGCAGAGTCCCACCAACCCCCACAACCAAGCCTCCCGGACTTACTGCCGAGTATAGAAGTAGCAACTGTTAGTGTAGTAGGCTACCTCCGATCTCCATGTTTCCCTCCAAAACCTGGGAGGTTTGATAATCTGCTATCTATCACCCTGCACAGGTTTTTAAGAGGGAAGGAGCATGCACTTTCTCACCCTATCCTGGAGCATCTGGATTTACAGGGTATATAGATGAGACTGAGGCAGGAAGAACCTTACCACTTGTTTTGTTGTTTTGTTACTAAACTATGCCCTTCCTGGCAGTCAGTGGGGAAGGCAGGCCTTCTCTCTCCCTCTCTCCCCCCAGAGTAAAAAGGAAAGCACCCAGCACATACTTGGGACTGCTGAAAACTGTCAGACTTAAGTTATGGAATGACTGTTCCTATCTTTCATCAACGCTTTCAACAGAACCATGTCAGCCCTGGTATGGCATAAAAGCCAACTGACATTTTATTGTTATTACTTTTTTATAAGTTATTGCTACTGCCTGAAAAGTAACAAATCCTGGTGACTGTAGAATTCAACTGATACCAATTCATCCGGTGACTAAAATAGTTACCCCAAGTACCTGCAAAGGTAAAAATACATAGGGTGCTTCATCCAGATAAATTGCTCCTCAGGATTAAATGCAACAGTAATTCATTTAAAGTCACTATTCATAAAATTTTTACATTAAACAAATACAATGCTCAGTGATATTTGTATTAATCTGGAAGAGGAGCTACGTAACAAGCCAAATCCAATGAACATCATCAAGTTAAAACTCACTTTAAACCAATACAGCATTTCTTTTCTTACACTAGAAAGCTAAGAGTTTAGAAGTTTAAGAGTTATACTGGACTTCATTTTACTACACTATTATTTCCTGACATCTCTGACAAGCTAAGTAAGGAACAAAACTAACAAAAACCTCCTGACACTGTAAAGTAACTGCTACTTACTTTGGATTCCAGAGAGTAAAGAGTACAAAACACTGTAGTAGCTCACACTTACTGTAAGGCAATTTTCTAATAAAATCTTTTAAAAATTCCAATAAACTCTTTCTCTCCCCCATAATTCGGGACCAAATATGAATTAGCGAAGGTTATAGAAGTGTTATTCAGTGTCAACTGAGCATCTTACCTGATTTGCCACTACTGCATCTTGCGGATCATCTGGTTCTGCAGCTGCCAACAATGCTTGCAGTGATAACAACACTGTTCTTAGAGTCATTGCTGCTGCCCTAAAATTAAACATTTGAAAATTACTTTACCAAATCCCACACCTGCACTCACCTTTGTGGCTGGACCACTACTATCGAAGATATAAAAGTACATGTACAGATTTTAAATCTAAGAATTGTAATTTTCTATAGTATTAGAACAGCACTATATTTACATGTGTGTGTGTGTTTAAGCAGGGTTTTAAATGTGGACTTTCTTAAGCTTTTGGAAAATACAGTCTTTGACCTAACATTTGACTGTGCCCACTTAAAATTCATTTCATCTTGGGGGAGAGGAAAAATAACCACAACACCAATTTGAAGTTTGTGTCGCCCTTCCCTACTACCAGTAAGCACACCTTGCTTAAGGTATAGGTACAGAACTGGTAGCCCATGTGTGCTCCCTCTGCTGGCACTCTTCATAGCAAGGCTGTGTGCAGAAAGAGTGACCTATATTTTAAATCATTATAACAGATGAAGAATTTGATAAATTATGTATCTTTTGCATTCCATCAGTTTTAATATGTCATTTTTCAATAAAACCTAATAATTTACATCTATTATTACAGCTAGTGATTCACTAATAATAAAAAGGTTTGGCTATTGAAGAATATGCAACTGAAATTATCTCAGCTTCCTTATTTCAACCTGATGCGACTGTCAGAAGCAGGAACACATTCTGTGGCATGGTGGTGCTGCAAAGTCACTTGTGAAGAATCCTGCAGAAGGTAGCATAGTTCTAGAAACAAACTATAAGGTTCTAAGTTCTCACCATTTATCTTGAGCTCAAAGTGTATTCAGAATAAGAGACTTTAATATTAGAAGGGGAAAACCAAGTATGTTCATAAAGGTCAATAAACACTCAGAAAAGTAAAATTATTACACACTGTAAAACTGTAATGTAACATTTTAAATATACAATTTAATTAGATTTTGATCATCAATGCCATCTCCGATCTACCATTTCAGCTGGCACACACTGGAAACCAAACAAGTACCCCACAGGATCTGAAAGTTCAGTATGTCACCTGATTTAAAGACTTGAGCAGACTTTTAATTGTTGTGGTGGCACAGACAGATGTTTTAAGCCAACATACAAAATTGCTTATTCTGCTTAAATACTAGCAGAAAGGTAAGGGAGGAAAACGTGGCATCTCAGATTTGAGAAAAATAGTTATGGCACATGAAATGCCAGTGGAAAATTGTGAAACACAGGTATCCAGTTTCTTACAGACAAACCATGCAATTTTTAATCAACAAAATAGTATCTTCTTTTCAGAAGACTGAAGGGAGTGTGTGGGGAAGAGTTTGACCTGATGGTTTAGATAGAAACAGTTTGCAAATCTATTTCCAGTCTCAGAAACGTATGTGTTTTCCAGTAGCGAGGCACTGCACTGAGGTACTGTAGCACAGTATGCTGATGAACAGAGAACAGATGCTGGTAAAGTGTCAGAGGTACATCTGTGACACCCGAATATTGTATTTCTAGATGCTCACATTTACAGCTTTCCTGCTCTGTTACTAACCATTCAAACATGGCATTCTTCCCTAATTCTAATTCTAGAAGATTTTTCCTAGAAACTCTTTTTTTTTTCGGCTTGATAATCATCACTGAGCTTTCACAGTGCAGTGTTCTACATCAAAACGCAAGTGAGAAACATCCCAAGTGACAGAGATTTTAATTAGCACATATTGTCTCATTCCAACTGCCACATCAGCTTGAAGTCCCTGAAGCTGAACTTTGCAGACTTAAATCTTCAAAACCCCCTGATGCTTCTGGACCTGAATTCTGACAAACCATGAAACCTTCACCACATATAGTTCTCCTTTCCCAAACCTTTTCCTTAGTTAACTAAACATTTCAGATTCTCTTCCAGTTAAATTTACCTATTTCGGGTTCCAAGCTGAATGTGTCTTCCAAACCAAAGAATACTTCTTTAAATTACAAAACTGGGGATTAACTAATAAGATTGTATTTAATCAGATAAAGAGCACCTTGCTACTGAAACATATCCTTAGGTGCCTGATGAAAGCCTAGCTAACACAGTAAACAAAGTCTACAAAGCATCTTGCTTTCCCACACCTAAATCACACACACAACACCCTCAGTAAAAGAGCACAGGAATAATTTTGGCTTTATATGTACCTACATTATTTTACTATTACAATTTACTGTTCTTTGTGATGGCCACTGATTTATACTGTCTTGAAATTAATCTATTCAATGTACACACTGATGATGCAACACACAGTGACACCGGCTTGAATTAAATGAATGTAATGCAACGTGTTAACTATTCCAGCATTCAAGTGTCCCAGAGTCTTTCAGGCCTTGCTATACTTGAATGGATTTAACCATTTTTATGCAGTGAATTTCAGGAACTGCCACATCTACCACACACACTGTAAGACCTGAAGTAATTTTTCCCAGTTAAGTAATTTTATTAGACTACTTAGTGCAGCATTAAGGCTAGACTTAAAATATCCATCAACTGTAACTGATACTGTAGTTACTGTCACCAAATAAAAGCTGCTCTGCGCTTCCCTTCACAGAAATCCTTCTACTTGAGAGACATCTGAAAATCCTGCCATTATTTAAAGTGAGAAGATGACACAAAAGGGGTTGCAGCCACTCGTGCCACTTTTACACACAATTTGCTTCCATTTACACCGTACCTTCCAGGAGTAGAAAATACACCTTGGGGAGCAGGGGGCACTACTGAGGACCAAAGGTGCCACTGACACCTAGAACACAAGTTTATGCTGGCTCCAGCTATGTCTGGCTTTTAAGACTGCCAGGCCATTTCAGTCCCTGTTCTTCTGTTACGTTTGCAGATTTTTTTATATAAGACACACTGGGACTTGAACTTCTGTTCTGACATTCCAATTTCAAAATGAGTTATAAAAATAAATACCTCATCCATTTACATATGCAGATGGCTGTATGTTCAGAGAACTCAAACTCTAAAATAATAAGTTTATAGACAAGACCAGTTTAGCTATATATGTAAAAAAGATTTAAAAATTTAGCTTACAACTTATTTTCAAGCCTCATGTCTCAAAACTGCTCTCACATCTCATGCATAATAAGATGAAGTCTTCATTGGAAACAAGCATTTAAAGTATCTTTAAATTATAAAAGAAAACCTGTTACAGTGTCAGCTGCTGTTTGTATTAAAAAAAGAAATTAAAGTTTGTGATTAATGGTAAAGAAAATCTGACATATTTCATGTAACTAATGTATATTCATGTCACATCTACCTTTAGGACACCAATTAGTTTTCCCCTATCACAAAAGAAAGTGCTTTGTTATTTTCTGTAGTCTTAATTTTTGAGACATAAAATTAATATTCCAAGAAGAAACTGGAGAGTTAAAAATAGATTCTCATTTCCCAAGTACCTTAAAAAGCTTTTCTTCCTCCCCATTACCTTCTTTTGGCAGAATGAAGTGAACGAAGATGACTGCCCAGAACTACATTTGCAGACACTACTAAAACAAGACCTGACCCTCATCAGAAAAGAGCAAAAAACAATTCTCCTGATCAGTTTTGCAGTAAAATCTATGCTGATAGTGGCATAAAACTAAAAAACCCAACTGTATTTTCCTAAAAAAAACTTCCAGTGGAAAGATACATCTTCTGTGTGTTCCACTGCTCCTCAAAGGTTTACTTTTTCAGAACAGGATCCCGAAAAATAATTAATTTCCAGTTGTTCTTATATTTGAAGTTTATTTCTAGGTGTAGATTTACACCCAACATCTCATGGAGTTAAAGCAATTCCCTTTGGTAACTCAAGCTAGCAACATGCTTGGGTTTTGTTTCTTCTTTCCTTCTTGCCAAAAGCAAGGTTTTGTCCTGACAGACTTTCTTCTCATCTGTTCTTCACTGGAGCCTTGCCATTTTCTTGGAAAATCTTTTCCAACGCTTCAACACCCTTGATATTCTGTATGCTAAAATGGCTTCCCAGTCTTTCATTGCAGGTCATATTTCCCTGGACTATCATTCTTGTTACTTTATTCTGGGTTTTTCCTATGGTCCCATCTTTCTTGGAATACAGTGCTCATGGTGGGTAGGACACCACTGCAATGAAGCCTGACCAATCGTAAATAAAAAGCAGGCAGCTTATTATCCTCAGTTTTGCAAGTAAAACTTCCTACCTACATCCCAGCATCCTATTTGCCTTGCACGTAACATTACAGCCTCTTTGTTCCATGACACAACTGGCTCCTTGTTTTCTCCTACACTCTACAATAACCCTTGATTCCCACCCCCATCCCAAAATGCTGCTCAGCAATTACTCAGGCTTGCAAGTTTGACACTGACAAATTGGGATGAAAGGGCAGTAACACCTACCAGTGAGCTGCAGGGAAGTCGCTACAGGGAAGCAGTGTCTCTCTGAACTTCAAATTAAAGCCTCCAGTCAGGATATCCTAACTGAAACCCAGGTTTTCTATTGGCATTGCATTTGTTAAACAGCAAGTGAAACACAGAGTGAATCTAAACAAAGAAAGCTGATATATATTGTATTCACTTACATTTCTTTCTTCTTTTTAGGTAGCATCTTAGGGCATTTCCATTAAAAAGGTGTACCCCTAGTTAGGGTGAATATAGCGACAATACTAAAAAGCACAGCAAGCCAGCTGTGCCCAGCATGCCTGAGGTAAGAAATCTCTTACTTTTCAGTGAGCTGAAAGAGTCCTAAGAGGATTACAAAACACTACCATTTTTCCTTTTTCTTCTTCATTTTTGAAGGCTAAGTAATTTTCCATTTAGGAAGTTGTTACTTATGTTATGTACATTCTTCTCTGGAAACAATCTCTCTGGTTACTCTGAGATGCCCAGCAGAACAACACAACAGCTGCAGCCAGCAGATTGCTGCTCCACTCTGTCAACCAAACATGGCTACTGGGAACGATTTTTAATTTTTTTTTAAATGATCTGCAATATTTATTCTATTTGTGAAATAACTTAAGTTTGTTAATTCAACAGAAAAGCTTGGGGAACCTGTAGCAAGGGCTTCTGGAATCAGAAAGCAGGGGAGAGAATGAATAAGGCCTTTGAGGGGAAGCCTGCTGCACAGTCACTATTTACAGGAGAAATACAAGACTGGTCACCCATTAGGGGCAGAAAAAAGAGAATAATAGGAAAGCTTTGACACAGTGCAGGGGGGAAAGACAGCCCACCTGCTGAAGAGCTCCCTCAAACAATGTTAATATTCTCAGTGTTTTTCTCACAGATTTAAAGAGGCTCAGTGCTCCTCCAACGACCAGACAAAACCCAGCACTTTTAGATGCCCAAGATGATGATTATTATGGTCTGGCTGTTGCTTATGTAGCCATAAAAATTGTATTATGTCTTACAATGATGATTTCTGCATCTCAACGAAAACTGAAGCGTGAATCCTCCAACACAATCATTATTTAAAAAAATCCATTCATTTTTATTTTGACTGTGAAAAGCAGAACATCCAGGAGTTTTCTGTAGCCAGACACACAGCCACAACACATGCACTTGATAATCGCTGCTCCAGGGATTTATGTAGAACAGCTTTCAAGTAATTTAGTTCTCAGGTTTCAATGAACAGTATTAGATAAATTTAGTATTTAAGAATAAAATTTTATCTTCCAGGCTAGTATTCTACCTTAAAGACAGGCTACAGTAACCACATAGCAAGAGTCATATCAACATAAAGCGATCCTTCTACAAAATCTTATTCCTATTTTAATTCTACTAGCAAACAGCAGCTGTTTTGCAAACAAACTGGCATAGCAGGTATTTACAAATCTAAACATGATGAAAATCCACAACCACAAAGAATTTCAGCATCAAGCAAATACTGTGGAGAAACAATTTCATTAAACTCATTAAAAAATCATTTAAAGACATTGCTTTGCAAACTGATGAAACCTCCTGCCACTATGCATAACAATATCTCAACTATGCATAACAATATCTCAACTATGCTCACAAGAACAGAAAATCATTATCATGGGATGGGTGAGTAAAGAGACTTTTTTTAGCTATAACGAACACATTAAAATCTTTGTATTTGGATTCACCATATATAAAGGAGTGTTTTATCAGTTTACTAACCCTTCCAGAAATACTAAGTCCCTTAGGCCCAAATTCTGTCCTTCAGCTACCACTAACCTCACTGAGAAACACAGTGCGTTGGAATTAGTGACTTACATTTAAGCACAGCAACAAGAGCAGCATTATTCAGTTAAGAGCATTACAAGCCAATGAAGTGGCACTTCAGAAACAGCTTGCTTTGACATGGGAGACTGTGGAACTAAACATATTTTCTAGAACACAGCCATTAGAATATTTCAGAATTGCATTTGTCCCATTTACCTTTGAATACCTGGTGAAATATATTAAATTATTGAGGTTGGGGGTATTGCTTGAGGTTTTTGTTTGTGTGTTTTCCAATGAAACTGTAATTGAATTAAAATAATTGTTTAACCTACACATACAGAAAA
>VZTU01021826.1:22602-66005 GCA_013400835.1 Zapornia atra | reverse complement strand
TTTAAAAGGGGAAAGGGATAAAATCAGTCTCAGTAGACATAAGCCATGCAGTGCCAATGTTTGAGGGACTGTGTAGTCGTGAGGTCCTTTGGTCTGCTCTATGGTGTGCTGAATACACTGGAGGGCACTTGAAATGTATTTTTATTAATGCTTGCAGCATGAGGAATAATCAAGAGTAGCTTGAAGCTTTGGCCCAGTTGCAGAGCCATGTCTTCATTGTCATAAGCAAAACCTGGTGGGATGAGTTCTCTGACTGGTATACTGTGATTGATGGCTATATAGACTCTTTGTGAGGGGCAGGGAAGGAAGGAGGTTGGTGTTGTCTTTGAGGGGTTGGATTGTATGGCACTTAAGATTTTGTGATGCCATGGTTAAGGGCCTCTGGGTAAGGATCGCAGGCAAAACATATAAACTGAATGTTGGTGTGGGAGCCAACTATAAACCACTCAACCTAGACAACAGCACAGATGGATTCTTCTATAAGAAAGTAAGGGATATGTTTAGATCAGCTGCCCTTGTTCTTATGGGTGATTTTAACTTCCGAGATAACGACTAAGAATGTCATACAGTAGACACAAACAGGCCAGGTAATTTCTGAAGCACACTGAAGACAACTTCTTGGTGCAGGTACAATGGGAGTCAACTAGGAAAGGTGCTCTCCTAGATTTGTTGTTTGTAAAAAGGGAGAGTATCATAGGTGATTGGTGTCTGTCTTGGTCATAGTGACCACAAAGTAGCTGAATTTCAAATTGTTGGTGATAGCAGAGAAATTGGGCAGAGCAAACCCTGGGCTGCTGAAGAAGCCAGTTAGTAAGTTCACCTGGGAATCTCCTTTTAAAGGTACTGAATGCTGGTCACTTTTTAAGAGCCAACTCTTAAAAGCGCAGATGCAGGCAATTTCAAAGTATCAGAAATCAAGTAAGCCATGCAGAAGGTCAGCCTGAATGAGCAGGGATCTTCTCGAACTTAGATGGAAAAGGAAAGTGTATGGACATTGGAAACAAGGATAGGCCTCATGGGAGGACTATAGACAGGTTGGTTGTCACCGCAGGAAAAAAAGGTCAAGCAGCCAAAGCTAGATTAGAGTTCAGGGTCGCCAGTACTGTGAAGGACAACAAAAAGGGCTTTAAAAAATATTTTATCAGGAAAAGGAGGTTCAGGGAGAAAACTGGACTGTTACTTGATGAGATCAGTCACTTCACAAATAGGTATGTAGACAAATCAGAGGTGTTAAATGCCTTTTTTGCCTGTCTTTAACACTGATGATGGGCCCTGAATTTGAAGACTATGGCTAGTGGGATGTTAAGCTTTCAGGTGACCCTGCACTTAAGACTTGCGGCTTCAGCTGGATTCACGTAAGTCTATGGGGTCCAATGGGATTCACCCCAGGGTACTGAAGGAGCTGGCTGATATATTTGTGGGACTTCTCTCCATTATTTTTCAATAATCTTAAAATCTGGAGAGGTTTCAGTCAACTGGAAGGTGGCAAATGTCCCAGTTTTCAAGAAGGCTAAGAAGGAAGACCTAGGTAATTACAGGCCTGGCAGTCTCACTTTAGTGCCTGGCAAAATCCTGGAGGTTATTCTGGGAGTTACTGAAAACCACTCGAGAGACAATGCATTTGTTGGTCATAGCCAGCAAGGGTTCATGAAGGTGAAGTCCTGCTTTCTTTTTATGACAAAGTCAGCCATCTAGTTGACCAAAGGAAGTCAGTAGATGTGGTGGGTTTGGCAGAGCTTTTTGTACTATCTCTCACAGTATCCTTCTGGACAAGATATCCAGCTAAACAAGCCCATAACACATTGAGTGACCAATTGGCTGATGGGTCAGGCTCAAAGCCCCCACAGACTTAGGTGCATCTAGCTGAGGCAGCAAGTCTTGGGGGGGTTACATCAGGCTGGCGGCCAGTCACAAGTGGGGTTCCCCAGGGCTCAATGATGAGTGATGGTTTTCAAAATGGGAAATAAAATATATTTGCATAGACCATCTTCATCCTGAGATTTACATGTCGTCTCACTTGGGAGGAGCAGGTGTGAAAACTGCTCAATGCCTTGCAGTAACTGTCAGGTTTGTTAAAATCAGCAGAGGAGGAGATGGCACCTGGACTGCCAAATGCTAACATTTAAAGATAAAAGAGTAGGTCATAATGGGGGAATGAGAGCACTGGCACTGCCTTAGTAATGTACAACGCTAGAATTGAACTGCATATCATCCAAGAAAAAAAAAATGGGTATAAAAGCTAACATCCCTCTCTAATCCAGGATTCTCGCCTGCTGAGGCTGAGCACAGTACTGAGCCTCTGACCATGGTAGAAAATAAGCTTGTTATCTGGGTGGAAAGGAAAGAGATGATTTGGGTTGATCTTAGTGTAAGTAGATTAAGCATGCTTTTCTTTGAATTCCACTTCTTTAATCTTTATAAACCCTTTGTAACTTTTTTGACTACTTTGGGGTGGGTAATTTTGTCCAGAATATCATATTGCTAAGTGGATACCTTTTCACCCATCCAGAAAGGCAAATTTCAGAACTGGTAATGCAGGAGCTGGAGACAATTATGTTTTTCACTGGTCATCTTTACCTATGAAAGCTCTGTGCTTTGTTGGAATATACTTGGGAAGATACGTGAATAGAAGAGATTAGAACAGCACAGATGAAAGAGTTTGTGAACAGGCATGAAAAATGTTAGCATATGTCTTCTTGTATAGCAACAAAGTTCTGGCACCAGCTCAAATCATGAGCAGTATGTCATTTCTGATTGCATGTAGTCTGGTTACTTCACACAACTGAAAGCTGCATGTGTCTCCTTGCATTCATCCCATGGATTCATTCTGGTTGCCCAAACCAGCACTCCTAGCATTGTGAACATTTTTTTCTCTCTCTACCCTAATTAATTTTTCATTCTCTTCTGCCTAGTTACACAGCCTCAGCGGGGCTGAACAGTTTGTAAGGTAAGTGGCTTTCCTGGGAAATAACAGAATGTGTTTGAAGTTCCTTAGGCAAGCAGGAAATTAAACCTGGATCTCCTACTGTCTGGCCAAGTCTCTGACCAACGCGCTATTAAAAAACAGGGAGGAAAAACTTCCCTTGTCATATTTGAAGAGCCCACACTTTTCCTTTGGAAGAAATTAAAATAGCAGACAACTCCTAGGCCATCAATCCCGCATGGGAATAAATCCTCATGGAGTCTAGTGAGGCATGGGAGATGAGAATCTTCAGAATTTCTGTATTAACTAGCTACAGACAGCTAAACAGTTATTACTTAGGGAACGTTCAGATACCAGCTGAATCTTGTCTCTTGTGAAATCCATGCTGAGACAACTATATGTTAACACATGATTCAGGGTTCCATCTGGGATAGTGGTACCTAAGACTCAGATGTTGCTGTAGCCCAGGGATCCCTTACTTCAACAAACTTTAAAAAAAAGAATTAAAAAAAAAAAAAAGACTAACAATAGAACAAAAGATGACAGTACTTCACTGATGTACTGTCATTTTAAATGCATCAAGAATTTTAGAAATGCTTGAATCTCAAGCACAACTACAGGCTGGGCAGAGAAGGGATTGAGAGCAGCCCTGAGGAGAAGGACTTAGGGGTGCTGGTTGATGACAAGCTCAACATGAGCCAGCAGTGTCCACTAGCAGCTCAGAAGGCCAACTGTGTCCTGGGCTGCACCGAGAACAGAATGGCCAGCAGGTCGAGGGAGGTGATTCTTGCCCCTCTATGCTGCTCTAGTGAGACCCCACCTGGAGTACTGCATCCAGTTCTGGGTTCCCAGCACTTTCGGGAAAGACATAGAGCTGTTGGAGCAAGTCCAGAGGAGGGTAATGAAGATGATCAGGGGGCTGAAGTTCCTCTCCTGTTAAGACAGGCTGAGAGAGTTGGGTTTATTCAGCCTGGAGAGGAGAAGGCTTCAGGGAGACCTAATTGTGGCATACCAATACTTAAAGGGACCCTACAGGAAAGGGTGAGGGACTGTTCACCAGGGAGTGTAGTGACAGGACAAGGGGCAATGGCTTCAAGCTGAAAGAGGGCAGGGTTAGGTTAGATGTTAGGAAGAAATTCTTTACTATGAGGGTGGTGAGGCCCTGGCACAGGGTGCCCAGCGAGGCTGTGTATGCCCCCATCACTGGAGGCATTTAAGGCCAGGTTGGATGGGGCTTTGCTCAACCTGGTCTAGTGAAGGACTAATGATCTTCGATGTCCCTTCCAACCCAAAGCATTCTATGATTCTATGAATATGTATGGGGGGAAGACACATAACTGCATATGAGACAGCTATAATATTTATTTTTTGAAAGAAAGGGACATTTATCAAAGGACCTATTTCTATTGCAGATGAACAAATTTGCAGGTGAAGTCCCATAAATACATTTGTGTTTTCTTACTGATGCTTTCAGAGGAACAGTTCTGTGCATGAACTTCAAAGTGCTAAGCACACCGTGATAGAATATAAAATAAATTTCATGCCATACTTGAACTCAGATACACCCTGAAGATGTAATTTATTCATGGTTAGTTTAATGAAACTAAATATAATTAGGATGCTTCTGCAAGTAAGAGTTTGCTATTATGAACACTGGCATATTTCTATGTTTCTGTGAACAGCTTTCTATGAGAATTATTAATCTTAGTAGAAAAGATACATTATTAGTAAGATACTGAGTTATTGCACAATAAATCTGACAAAATGAGCTGTCAATTCATAAGAAAAAGATGCCATTAGCCACAAACATAATATTTAATGGAACACAGCATAACAATAAAAATATATTTAAATGCTGCCTAATTAGGTAATATAATCACTAATTTTAGCAGATGGCTGCTTTAAATGGGAGACAAAGTATATTGGGGAGAGAAAGGGAAACAAAGGAGAGAGACAAGATTGTTAGGTACAGAAATTAAGACATTAGCTTTGAAATGTTTCCTATTATGAGAGTACTGAAATTCCAGCCAAATGGTGTAGTGTAACTAACCGAATAAAACCTCCTAAATTAAATGTTTGCTCTTGTCTTTATATTAGCGCTTTACATATGTATTAGCACCTTTTAGATGAGAATCTTAGAATGCCATGGCAAAGACTTAGTGAACTAATGTCTGAGAAAGTGTCATTGCCCTCTAATACCTAGAATAAGAATTATGTTGTGTCATGGTTTATCATCAGCCAGTAACTAAGCACAAGACAGCTGCTATTTCAAAGCAATAATAATTTGGAAGAGACTTATAAATTCTTGGACAATGTTCTGATAACACAATTTATAACAAAAACTTCAATTTTTGTCAGGATATAAGAAAAAAAACCCACATTCCCTCCCGTAGCAAAATAAGAGTATGACTGTACCGTGTGTTCCTGGCTTTCACAATGAGGAAGCACCAGCACAGACATCACCGTGAACTAGTTACCCAGCATCCATGGACTAAGGAAGAACAGAAAAGCACCAGTTAAAATCCATTTTACCCAATTTTAGTGTTATCTTTATATATGCTTGCTGGATATGCTGGAACTATAGAAGTGTACTACAGAGAAATCTTTTTCCTGTGACTGATAAATAAGATTTAAGAGAATAAGATTTCGATAGAATATTTTTTATTTCTCATAATACACTTTGGCTCAGCAGGAGTTCCAAAAAAGGAGGGTATATGCTTTTGATAGTCTGTGTCAGAACACAGGTAAAGAAAAAAAAGGATGTGATTGGGCCAGAATCACTCATATAGCTTTCCTAAATTTCTGAGGAATAATATCACAGCTTGTGTATTCTTGACCATACAAATGGTCTTGCAAGTTCTGATTCTCCTTCACTATGCCAAAGTCTGGCCTATCAGTGGAAGCTCACTAAAAACCTATTGGACTACATGGACTTGCTTTTACTGCAACAATCTGGTTTGTAGGCAGCATTTTCAGTCTCTCAGGAGACAGCGTCTCTATTTTAGGATGACAGGACTTCGTGCAGGTTTTTCTCCACCCATCTAAAATTCAGCAGTTTTGTTGTTTGTTTGGATGTCTTTTTAAACCACCTCATTGTTCCCACAGTTAAGCAACTATTGATCTTAAAAATTATGCCAAATGATTTGGAGAGGTCTAAGATACAAAAAACCCCAAACAAACAAACAAACAAAAAAGCAAAGGAGTTGCTAGTTTATAGTAATAGTAATAGTACTGTAGTAATAGTTTATATATAGTAATAGTAATATTTCTATAGCAACAGTTTACTTGTATTATAATGTCTTATTACCAACAATATCAGGATTTCATTTGGTTAGCAAGTACCAAGGCAGAGTTTAAAATTTTCTCCATTGCTAATCAAGCTGTAAGGTATGCAGAATTGAGGCAGCTGTCTTATGAAATGCACAGAAACATCTGTAAATTTGTCAGGGCAACCTTATACCTTACAGGATTCTGAAAGTGGGGGGAGGACAAGGATGACCCACAGAAATTAGGCATCCAAAGTGTGAGAAGTTTTAATAGCAGACTTTATGCTGTTATAAAAATCTTCAAATTTTGGTGTGAAAGTTTAACAAAATTGACAATTCTGAAATTCCTTTCCAATTCTCTAGTCTCACAACTGACATATCCATGTGTCTGTAATTATGACTTTCCAGAAAATTGCTCATTCTAATTTAAACCTGGGACATGCTTCCCACTCTCCAGGCATAGTTTCTTGACAAATTAAAGCTTTTCATCATACATTCCTTAATAATCTGACATATAGGAACATCATCGCATTTGAAACCTACTGTAATGCAGAGTAATCAGGATCTATAACCACTCACAGGAACAAAAGCACACCTAAAACATGCAGAACATTTTGGAGTGACTACAGAAGCATTTTAGGGATGACAAAATGTGATTTACTGAGCCATTACCACTGTTTTGGCCTGTTTAGGAGATTTGCTGACAGAGTCCCTTGGGAGGCAGTCCTGAAGGGCAAAGGTGTGCAGGAAGCATAGACAGTCTTCAAGAATTACATCTTAAAGGCACAGAATCAGGACATCCCCACGTGCTGAAAGATGAGACAGTGGGGAAGAAGACTGGCCTGGCTGAACACAGAGCTCTGTCTAGAATTCAGGGGAAAAAAGAGGGTTTATGGTCTTTGGAAGAAGGGGAAGGCAATTCAGGAGTACATGGATGTTGTGAGGTTATGCACGGAGAAAATTAGAAGGGCCAAAGCCCAGCTAGAACTTATTCTGTTTCTATAAATATATGAACAACAAAAACAGGACTAAGGAGAATCTCAATCCTTTACTGGATGCAGAGGGAAACATAGTGACAAACGATGATACTGACAAAGGATGAAGAAATGGATGTGATAAAGCTGGAGGCAGAGGCAAACTCTATGAGGTTCAACAAGGCTGGGTGCTAGGTCCTGCACAACCCCATGCAATGGTACAGGCTTGGGAAAGGGTGGGTGGAAAAGGTCCTGGCAATACTGGTTCATAGCCAACTGAACATGAGCCAGCAGTTTGTCCAGGTAGGCAAGAAGGCCAACAGCATCCTAAGCATCCTGCTATGTATCAGAAGTAGTGTGGCCGCCAGCAGGCCTAGGGGAGTGATTGTCCCCCTGTACTTGGCACTCATGAAGTCATACTTTCAATACTGTGAGCAGTTTTGGGTCCCTCACTACAAGAAAGACATTGAAGTGCTGAAGTGTGCCCAACAAAGAGAATGCAGTGGGTGAAAGCTCTAGAGAACAGGACCTATGGGAAGCAGCTGAGAGAACTTGTGTTTAGTCTGGAGAAATGAGGCTGAGAGGACAGTTTATCAATGCCTACAACTACCTGAAAGGAGATTGTAGCCAGCTGAGTGGTGGTCTCTTCTCCCAAGTAGAAAAAGATAGGACAAGAAGAAATAGCCTCAAGTTGCACCAGGGAAGATTTAGGTTGGATAGGAGAAGCAATTTCTGCACTGAAAGGGTCATCATTCATTGGAACAGGCTGCCCAGGGAAGTGAACGGTTCCCTCTCCCAGAGGTATTTAAAAGATGCGTAGATGTGGTGCTTAGGGACATAGCTTAGTGGTGGACTTGGCAGTAATAGGTTAATGGTTGGACTTGATGATCTTAAGGGTCTTTTCCAACCAAAACAGTTGCATAATTGTACTCTCTGATTCTATGAGTGCCAGAATTTCATGGCAGTACTGCCAGCCAACACAAACCTCCCAGCACTGATTGCAATGTTGAGGGGCAAAAAAGACTGCAAACAATCAGAGAAATACTTATCCATTCCTGCACCCAATCTGAACTTCCTATATTTTCATTTCAGGGAACACTTAGAATTGCTCCCAGGAGGTGACCGGCACTGTGTCAGCACTACTGCTCTCCCTAGAACTATACTCCAGGAGTCTGGCTTCTCCAACACATCCCGTGCCCACAGGAGAATCAACTCCTGACTGCAACACCCAAAGTTGCTCCAGCCTCACCCTAGAAATGAGTGCCCCCTTCTCAGACCAGAGAGAGTGCCTGGCACCTGAGGGGCTATCTCTGTCAGTAGTGTCATCACCTCAGGGTGCCTGGAACTGGTTTCCACAGGCACAAGGAGGTTTGCTGCACATGCATGCCCCTCACTGCTTGGCCACATTTAGTCCCTGCCTGTGACATTCATCCTGTACAAACTCAACCCCTCCTGCTGCGAAACACGGTTTTAGGCTATGGTGCTTGACTCTGATTACAGTGCCCTGATACAACTCTTGACAGTGTGTCCTGGTTTTTGGCCTGGATAGAGTTAATTAAGGGGCTGGGAGGGGACACAGCCAGGATACCTTACCCAAACTATCCAGAGGGGTATTTGATACCACATGCTCAGTATATAAGTGGGGGAGCTGGTCAGAGAGGAAGGATTGCTCCTTGGTATGGGCCGGGCATCCACTTCTGGGCAGTGAGCGAATTGCATTGGGCATCACCTGCTTTGTATATTCTAAGTATTGTTGTTGTTTTCTTCTTCATTTGTTGTTCCAGTAAACTGTCCCTATCCTAACCCATGAGTTTTTCCAATTCTCCTCCCCATCCCAACAGGATGAGAATTTTTTTTCCCCAGGGAACATATAGTTCAACTGTACTGTAAGGATGCTTTTCACAACCCTCACACCAATATTCTGAGCTAAGAACTATGACAAAATCTTATTATTTCTTGGTATGTGTCAGCACAACCAGAACCGTACTCAAGCAGGCCTTATCTTAGAGGAGTTAAGCTTCAAGACTATATTCAAATTCCACATTGCAATTAAGCAATTGCAAACAAGCATCTTTCTTGGGAAAGGTAGGCAGCCAGGACAGCACAGGGCTCTACATCAGCATTACAGGGTGGCTGTGTGGGATTGTAGGGGTGCGGGAGAATCTGAAGGGACAGGAGGGTAACACAAAACATCAGCTTCCTTCAGGCAGGCCTGAAACACAGAAATATAGTTACATGTTCCAGCTTGGACATAACAGGTAAATAAAAGAGATCAGTTTAAGACAGGGAAATACAACTTCAATGAGGGGATTGCATAAAAATAAGATGAAGGGATCTTGTGGTTTCCACCTACATCTGGCTGAAAGTAAAACACTATTAGACCTCTGTAACTAAGATACTTGAGAAATTTTACAAAGTGAATGTAAAATATCTTCATGTATTTTAAAATGAATATAAGAATTTCTGGCATGGGAGGTAAAATAAACATAGGATAATGAGACAGCTATTCTGATGACAGAAGATGAACTGACTATCCATAAGCAAAAATTAGAGACAGCCAAGAAGAAAGCAACAATGACTTGTTACATTCACATAAATCTACACTTAGCTTTCATTTGGTGGTGCAACCAGATGAGTAAAACTCGAGATTAAACATATGTCAGACAGATGAGGACAATCTCTGTAAGTTATTCAAGAACAATCTCCTATAAGCAAAAGCTATGCTTACAAAAATTACATTGAAACTTATGTTTTTGTAAAAGAAATAATAAGCAGTAAAAAACAATCACATTTTCTTACTGTCCTCCTAATCTTTTGGGATAGGAAATGCTGCCTAGCTCTTACAGGTGAGGAAGTTCTTCAGTATTCTCTACAGCAGACAAGAATAATACATACGTACCAAATTTTGCCAGTGAGGTGCCTCTTGCTCTAGGTGCATTGGAAAGTTTCTCCTCCGAGACCTGCTCTGTCAGAAAGAAGTTCATAGTTCCTGTAGCATCTTCATGCCAGTAACCATGTTTCTAACCAGTTCCACAGGTCATACTATAGCAGTATTACAGGAGGGTAAGGAAACAGGGTGAAGACAAGTAATTCCTTTAGGTAGAACTCATATCGTTAGGTAGACCCAAGTTCTAATAAAATGCCAGTATCAACCCCAAAATCTTACAGGCCTAGAATAATTTTTACAGTTTCATCCTGGCCTTCCATCTTTTTCAGATTAAAAAGAAACTGTAGTTCAGACTGAGATTTAGACATACATCTTTTTTGAAGTATCCAGACAAATTAAGTTAAAGGAAAAATTAAGTCGTTAAAGGCACACATCAGAGGGGAGAGCTGCACTGTATTGCTATATTCTAAGCAAAAAAGTTTGTATTGAGTTTAAGAAGAGGACATTCTGATCTCTTTGCTTATAAAATAAAATGCTCATGAAACTAACGTTCTGTCTTCCCTGCCAAAGCCTGTAACTGAAATGACAGTGAATTTACCAAGGGAGAAAAAGAAGGTAATGCATCTTAGACTACGTTCTCCAGGCTAAGAGAGATGGATGATTTAAAAATAGGCATTGAAAGCTAGTTGGTGTAACTGCTTCCTTCTGACTTCCAGAATCCACTGAACATTTTCCCAATGGAGAGCTTTTAACAAGGCGTAAGCATACTGAGATCAAGCTAATGAAACACTTAAAAGAGTCAAGTTTTAGAAGCCATGCTTTTTGATTTACAGCAGGCACTTTGTTTCACAAACGGGATCTGTACCGGCTGCAGGTGCCCAGGCGCTGTAGCAGCAGCCGCATCAGCAGCGGAGCGGCTGCGGGGCTGGGGCCGGTGCGGAGGTGCCGGGGCCGCCCGGTGCCGGACACAGCTGAGTCCAGCCGCCCCCATGGCCCCAGCCCGGCGGGGCCCAGCTGAGCCCCTCAGCCCCGGGCGGGCGCCTCGGGGAAAGCCTGGGTAAGAAAGGGCAAAGCGCTGCCCGGCAGCCGGGGCTGAGGGAAACGCGGGGAGAAACAGCCCTGTGAGCCCCGCGGGGAGAGCGGGCAGGAGGTGCGGAGGGGCTCCCGGCGCCCCCGCGGAGCTGCCCCTGCGGCCCCGGGACAGAGCCCGGCGGGGCGGGTGTTTCCCTGCGGCCCGTGGGAAGGGCCCAGGCTGGGGCCGGGGGGCGGCGTGAGGGGAACACACTACAGAGGGGAATCGGTACCGACAGACTTTAGCCTCCCCACTCCCCGTCGTCCTGGGCTGCTCGGAGAAAGGAGGCAGAGGAGTAAGGAATGATGGGGTGAAGTTGAGCTTGGGAAAGAGAGAGGGTGTGTGTGGATATGTTGTTTCTTACATTTGTGGGGTTTTTTTTCCTCACAGTCCAATTCTGTTTTTAATTTACAACAAAATAAAAATGAGTTTCTGTAAATTGAGTCTGTTCTGTCAGTGACGGTAAATGCCCAGGGTTCTCCCTGTCTTTATCTCAAAAGAGCTTTTTTACCTTATTGGCCCCCCTGTTTTATTGAAAGGGAGTGAGAGGCTGTCTGGGAGGTGGTCTGGCAGCAGGCTAAAGTCAACCCACCACGAATTCAGATAAGCAAGACCCTTAATGCTTACAGTCTTCAACTTGATACCCATGTAATCTGATTTTTCATCTTAAATTCTAGTCTGCTGTAGGATTCATACTTGATCTTCACACTTCTGTTCTGTTAGTGAAGAGCCTTGTGGGCCTTGTCATGAGAACGTCAGAAGAGTAAAAGTATGGAGTGGGGGAGAGTGGATAAACACATCTAGAGTTGAGAAGTAAACCTTAGGGTACTACTCTGTTAAAGAACAAAGCTGATTTACATGTGCACCATTTAAAATATGTTGTTTGAAACTTTGCCTGGTTTCACTATATTCAATTTTGGGTAAAACTACTGCAATAGTTCAGGCAAGCTTACATGAGTAAGTGCAAAAACATTCTTTACTGAAAAAGAACAACAGCAATCAACTTTGATAGCATGTGACATACAAAAGGAAATAACTGGTCAGCAGTACGTAGAACATTCTGGACCAATGGCAGAAAGGCAGCTTTCTTAACACCCATAGGAGGACACCAAACTCTTTATCTTGCATCTTTCTGGTCAATGTCACATAACTCATCATGATCATAAACTCCTTCTATACACTGAGAAATGTATTTTTTGAACTCTGATTTTTGAACTCAATTTTCCTGAAAAGTGGGACTGCTTATTAATAAGAAAAGGAAGCACTGGGTCTCCCTCTCCTTCCAGTGATGATTCCTTGCTTGTAATTCTGTCAAATTGAAGTTTTTAAGTAAGACTCATCTGTCCAAATTAGTCAGAAATTTATAGTATCTCCACGAATGCATATTTCTCTCCACTGACCATGAACAGAGCCTTGAATAATACACCAAGATGTAGTGGCCTATGCTGTTTCCATATACGTTTCTTTCTTTTGTCCTTGTTTATGTTGTTTGTTTGGACTGGGTTTTTTGGGGAGTTTTTTGGGTTTTTTTTCCTAAATCTTTTCCCTTTTTAAAGCCCTTCTGAGTCTTTACTATTTCTGTCTGGCAAGCAAGTTTATGCTACGGCAAACTCCTTGTATTTTTTTTTGTGGCCTGTAATACAAGGATGGAATGAGTTACACAGTGCTTGACAGTGTACAGAGGCAGTTTTCTTGCAATATAAGAAACAGGATTTGATCTTTTTATCATACTGTATTTGCTTCACAGTAGTACCATAGCAAGAGAAGGAAGGTATTTTAATTAGTGGAGACAAAACATCAGACCTCATTCAATTAGTTAATCTGTTTGTTTTGTTTCTGTTACTGTGGTATAAACTTTGTACACATGGAAGACTTTCTTTACATGAAAATGAATTCCAGGTGCTGTGCCACAGTAAAAATAATAAATTATCTGGTGCACAGCAAAGCTGGTATAGCATCCTTGCTAATCACTCAAGTTAAGAGGAGTTATTTTTTCCCACACACGTTGAAACATGAAATATGTGACCTTTAAAAGCAATGACAGATACTTTAGAAGAGGGAAAACAGTAAGCACGAAGTGTAAAGTTTATTTTGCTGATAGAATTGCTTTTTATATTGTGCAATCTGTCACAATCATGTTAAGACAGTTGAAAGGAATCAGTGCAATGTTTTTTTTCTGGAAAATGCTGTTTTGTCAGTATTTGTCAGTATGTAAAACAAAGGAAAAAACTTTCAAAAGATTCTAGCTGGCATTTTTTTTTAAATTCTTGTGTCATTCTAATAAAAATGTTGCTTAGTTTTAATATCCATTTAATTATAAATGATATTTTAACACTGCTGAAATGAAGCACTTATTTGTCTAAAAAAACCTACTTTTGAATTTTAGATCTGTATTAAATTTAACTGCAGTTTAGATTAGTTTTTTATTTCTTTGATTTCACTAGTTAAACATAAAAAATCCAGTAAGGTGACTGCCTGCTATTGCTTTGTGTTGGTCTGTCTAAAGCAAGTTTTAAGAGTGCTAAATTTCTTATCCTGGGTTTACAAGTTCACAACTTCACCAGTGTCTCACAGAAACCAAGTAACAAGAGGGGACAAAGATGTTTTAATGTTCCTCACCAAGATTAAATAACTGGGCCTGTTAAGAACAGAGACAACCAAGGTGTACTGTGGGTCTTTCTATTGGTCAAAATTGATTACAAATGACAGTAACAGCTTTTTCATGGTTGTCAGAAGATAAATCATGAATGGCTTAGTTTGTAAGAGAGGAGATGTAGTTTGTCTGTTAAAAACCACCATTACAAGATTGGCATACACAGGAAGGTATCACCTACAAACAAGTCACCATAGGTTTACAACCTGGTAAATCAAAAGTCCAGTTAAGTATGCCTAGCACTTCAGCACGGGAGGGTGAAATAGCTGTTAAAAATTTCTTAACATACTGTGTGCATGGCTGTAGCAGAAGTATTTTTGAATGTGGGGAACCCTTCTATTTTCATCTCTTCGTTCCCTGGGTTGAAGCAGCCTGACCCTGCTCCCTTAACTGTTTCATGGCGGCAGCAAGAGCAACAGAGGGCAGGCGTGTCTGCCAGTGAAAATCAATACCTGAAGGGAACTCTGGGCAAGTACCCATCTTGATGAATCCTTTCATTATTTCTTTTACAGGGAGACATTTTTAATTGAGTTCCTAGGCTGTACTTCACAATTCGTCTTCCAGAGATGCTGAGTTGCTGTAATCTGCACTAGAAGTTCTGCTCTTCGACATTCCTCTGTGAGTTCTTCACTGTCTGTTTCAAGAAACAAGTTGAAAAGAGCTGTGAGCCTGTCTAAGTGCCTCTGAAGTCCAGTTGAAGCAAGTAAGAGCGTGCTGCTAGCTCAATTCACCAAGATTGTATGATCTCACTTTCACCTAATTTCATGAAAGGAGGGAAATGTACAGTTACTCCTTCACTTGTTCGGGACCTCTGTCAGCCACCCCTCTAGGCGGTTTAAACCCACACGCTCTGCTGATAGCTGTGCCTGCACTAGTACATACTTTTTTTTAATCTACTTGTAAGTTTTGCTGGCTTTTAGTGTAACAGGAATTTTTAATTCTTCTTTCTCATCAGTCTGCCTTTAGTTTTGCTGGGGATCTACCTAGAATTAAAAAGTCTCTTTTCAACTAATAGGAACTCCTGTATTACTTGTCAAAAAAAGGAGTCGATTTTAATTTGCAATATTACCTTAAAATATTCTTAGATTCTTTCATATCTGAGAAAGCCTTGTCTCTTTCTTAATGGTTTCTGAGGAAGAAACACCTCTTTTCCCGAAATTGTTTAATTGATTCAATAAATATTCATTTAATTCCAATAAAAGACAGAGGTCTGAATGTGAAGAGGAGATGAGTGACTTAGAAGTTTAACAATGACAGTTATCTTTTATATAGTGAGTACTTTAAAAATAATGTTTAAAGGAAAGCTAAGATGATGTGTTAAAACATACTTTAAAAAATCAGGAATTACTTTAAAATAAATTAACAAAAGGATCTGCAGCATTTGAAGGTGATTACATTAACAGATCACATCACCATGACATGAAAATTGCATTTATTTAAGGGTTTTGGTTTTTTTTTTCATATGTGTGGTAGGTTTATCCCACCTGGCAAGTAAGCCCCCACTCAATTGCTTGCTCACACACTCTCAGCAGGATGGGGGAGAGAATGCAAAGGGCAAAAGCAAGGAAAAACTCATAGATTGAGATAAAAACAGTTTAATGATAGAAGGAAAAAGAAGAAAAAAGTGGTACTAGAGCAATCACTCACCTGCAGACCAATGTCCAGCATGTCCCTAAGCAGTGGCACCTTTGGAAAAACCCTTGCCTCAGTTTTGTTGCTGAGCATGATGTTGTATGTTATGGAATATCTCTTTGGTTAGTTTGACTGGCTGTGTCCTCTCCCACACTTTTGCCCACCGCCATCGTACTAGAGCGGGAAACAGAGGCAACCATGATACCATGCAAACACTACTCAGCAATAGCTAAAACATGGGTGTGTTATCAAAACTGTTTTGGTCATTGCTCTAAAGCCCAGCACCATGTGGACTGCCATGAAGAAAACTAACTCCATCCCAGCCAGACTCTGTAGATGATGAATGATCTTCATTAAATACTAACACTGAAAACTTATGCTGACAAATCTCCCACCTGTAAAATATTGTTCAGGATTTTTAAAGTCACCATTTGAGGAGATAACACTTTTAAATTGTGTCCTGCCCAGAGAGTCTACTCCACTATGCTCTTAATTTCCTTTTTTCCATGGACACTATCTTTACACAACTAAATCTGTATCACCCAGGTTGACATAAAATGATTAAGAGTATCATTTGAATAAGATCTCAGCAAAAACATAAGTGGGAAAATACCCTATTTGAAATGTAGCCAAAAGGATGGACAACGTAAGTGACATATTTGTGCATTTTGTACACAAATACAATAGAGTGGAAAAGACAGATCAGTGAGGGTTACAGCTTAGGTCATTTTGCTGTGTCTTCCTTTCCGCTAGTAATATGTCTTTCTCTTTAAAAATAGGAGAAGGAATGCTCCAAAACATGAATTTTAGAAAAAAAAAAAAGATGACTATGGGAAGTTTTGGTGTCACTAGAATGCAAGTACTTGCCAATCACCTACCAGTTTCTAATTCATGATTATAAGCATGCGTGCTATAATGACGTATTATTGTTTTAGCACACTATGCAACCCTCAGTCACTTTTATCTGTCCTTGCTTGCTTGTACTTTTGTCCTTACTCTTAATTTTCAGAATTTCTTTGATATCCTGGTCCCCTTTGCTAATACAGAATGGATAAGCCTGCAATGCCCCACTGCATCTGGTCTCATTGTTTTTCTTTTGAGGAAGACAGATAATCGGAACCATTTTTAAAGAGCCCAAGTCAGACGAACATAACACACACATTTAGTAAAAGAATTTCCAAGAGTAGATTTGTCTTTTACTTGAAAAAGGCTTAGAATATTTGTAGAAAGGATTTTAATGAAAACATTTATAAGGTTTTAATCTGAGGCAGACATGTATGAGGGCAAGTACCGAAGGACTTCTGTTGTGACAGTTTTTGTCCTCTGATAAGTGGTCCTTACTTAGCATCGTTACTTTTTGATCATGAATCGAGTTAATCTTTACAATCTGAAAACCAATGCCTTATATAAAATAGCTTGGGAGATACGATTATACCTGTACCAAACTACTGCCTTGTTCTTCACAATGACACTTGCATGGCTTTTCTATTTTTATATGAAAGTAGTCTTTGAATTTATGACCTGCCATCTATGCTGTAATTGTAATAAGCAACTAGAGAATTACATGTGATACACAAAGCAGAAATCACAAATCACAACAGCTAGTGCTATTGCTACATGTTTAAAAGCACAGAGTATATAGAAAGTCAAAGCAAAAAGCGGGGGGGATTATAAAAGCTGCATTATGAAGTGTGTGTACATCAGGGTAATAAGCATGGGTTTTCAGTGAGGTTATTTTTCCTTTCATGTTGCTATTCCCTTAGCGAAAAAGAAGAAAAATATTGGGAAATCTTTAGTTAGCTCGTTCATCTTGCTTACTAAGGGAAGCAATACAAACCATAGATACACAGGTAGGGTGTTTTTTTTTCCTAGGACCATGAATGAAAACAGCTGTTTTAATTCACTGAGGGCATAGATAGAATAACAAAACATTGTGCGTTGTTAAGTTTTACCCCTTTCCAAATGCCATCCACTGAGCTGTATCATTGGAGGGAAGTGAATTATATTCTTGTGATCTATACATAGGGAGTTTTAAAATGTCTTATTTTAATTAATGAAATCCAAAGTATGTCCTTCTTCTTCAGCAAGAAGTAATCATAACAGGAATCATTAGTAAAAGTAACTTTCTGCATCACAGCTATTTCATTTAAGATCTAACCAGCAATGTAGTTTTTTTGTAGAATCATATAATCACAGAACGGTTTGGGTTGGAAGGGACCTTGAAGATCACATAGCTAGTCCCAACTTCCCTGCCAGATGCCCACCACTAGACCAGATTTCTTAGAGCCCAGTCCAACCTGGCCTTGGACACTTCCAGGGTGTGGTCATCCACAGCTTGTCTGGAAAACTTGTTCCCGTGTCTCACCACCCTCAGAGTCAGAATTTCTTCCTAATGTTGAATCTAAATCTACTCTCTTTCAGTTTAAAACCCATTACCCCTTGTCCTGTCACTACAGTCCCTGATGAAGAGTGCCTCTACGTCTTTCCTGCAGGCTCCCTTTAGGTACTGGAAGGCTGCTATGAGGTCTCTACTGAGCCTTCTCTTCTCCAGGCTGAATAACCTCAGCTCTCCCAGCCTGTCCTCAGTAGGAGAGGTGCTCCAGCCCTCTGATCGTCTTAGTGACCCTATATACCTTTGGTTACATTTGATGCAGAAAAGTAGTCAAGGTACTAAGTGTACCTTCACTCTTAAGGCCCAGACATGCCAGAGTCAGCTGAGGCCTCCACTGATATACCCTTTGACCATTACTCCAGAGGCTCTATTTAAGATCAGGCCTGGGCCTTGCAGTCTCAGCTTAAGCTGTATTGTATAGCTGCTTCTGGCCCCTTGTCCTGGAGGTGGCTCATACCTATGTTACAGGTAGTCTGATGTCCAGTTTTGTCTCCCAGATGCTCCTTGGCCCTACACTGTATGTCTGTCTCAGCCCTGTTCTCTCCTGATGCTTATTTCCTTACTCATCTTCTTAGATTAGCCTAAACCTGAGGCATTAGATCATGCTGTCTTATGATCACCTGGTTGATGGATCCCAACATCATCCTGTTCGTCTTTGGGTGCTGTAGGGCTGTGCATGATTGGGCAAGGTACTACCCTACCTGCACTAGCTTGTGGTCCATCATGGAGAGGCTCCTGCTGCTCCTAACAGTGAACTGTGGCAATGGCTGTGAGCCTAGTCCTGTGCCAAAACAAAGCTTCTGGAGCCAGTTGGCGAGTGTGACCAGCTTCCCTGCTCCCAGCTGCTGGGATGCCATCTTGTGGGGTGGACAACCACTGGCAACGTACACACTTATCTGTTAAAGGGGGCTCAGTTGCCAGGCCCAACCAGAATAACACACATTGCAAGAGCACGTGGTGCCCTGCCTATAAAACATGCAACAGCAAGTTCCAATCAGGTGTGGGTTGGAGATGTGGGATGACAGGAACATGATCTGCTGGTCAGGGATGCTCTTGTTGGCTGCTTCTGCTGGGGACTGAGCTTTGTATGTGTACTTTGAGCTTGGTTATGGTTCATGTACATTAGTGGAGACCTCAGCTTGGTTATGGTTCATATGTACACACATGGTTATGTGTAAAAACAACCCCATCTGTGTGGGTACTTGGGTGGTAGTTAAAAATGCCTAATCCACAGAGGGCCACCCGTGCTAGTCTTATACAAATACCCAGTCTGTAGAGGGTTTAGGTTAAAACAAAGTTGTCATTGTAATAGCAGCTTTATTGTATTATTGTTCTGCCTAGGATCCCTAAGGAACCTTCCTGCCCCTGTAGTGGGTGATGGCAGTGTGTGTTTAGCCAAAGGACCTAAAGGAGGCCGGTCCTGACAAATAAGGCCCAGTAGAGCATTCAGTGCCCTGACAAGGAGTCTAAGATCTTATTGTAGTGCTGTAGCATTACAGTGCCTGGGAATGTGAAGTGGGTATGTACGAACAGGCTGTTTTATTCTCTGAAGTAATACACTTGCTGATATGGACATGTATCTGAACATAATTCTTGGATCTGATGATGCGTAATAAAGGACTAATTTGACTCCTCTAGTCTTTCAGGTAGTTAAACTAAACTTGGGAGCACAACTTCTTGATTTTTGGGTGGCAGCATTGTAAAAACTACCATTATTCCTAGACAAAATAATAATATGTGAAAGCTACGTGCTATTTTTCAGCCCCCATCAAGTCATAATTTGAAGAGTTTGATTTAAAATGTCCTTCTACAACTCTTTAGACCTTATAAAAGGCAGGAATATTACTTTTGTTATGATGATTTTATAAGAATTCTGGGCAGTTGTTTCCCCATAGAATCACCGTTTAATCTGTCAATCAAGTGATAAGCTAAGCACTCTACAAATCACTGAGCTGTCATTTTGTCATGTTTTTAGTGGAACACCTTGACAGCTTCTATCGCGAAGAACTTTCCTTTCAAATTTAGAATAAGACCAAATACTTTCTCATGTAGGTTTATTGCTTTACCTGAAGTTAAAAAATAGGCTAATTTGTTACTGTATTCCGTGAAATCATTGTTAGTGTTATGATACCTGTTTTGTGGAATTAGGAACATCTTACAGTTCTCAGAAGATGTCTTATGCTTGGGAATAATAAACACTCTTGCAAAGATGAAGGCATCTCACCATTGGCATGCTATTGGGAAGCAATAGTCAGCATTGGCTTAAAGGAAATAAAGGAGATAAGAAACCTAAGATATTCACAGAGTTCTGCCCCATCTTTCAAATACAAACCCACATTTGCATTTAGGTTTTGGAACTGTCTGTCTTCATCTTTCTGGTAACACACGGGCACAATTCACAATTCAGGGGACCTTCCAATTAGCAGTTGGCTTGAATAAACAATCCTATTTGCATTTCCTGTGGATTTACTTTCCACTGGTCTCCAGGCCAAGTAAACTATCAAAAGTTTGCACTGTTCTCAACACACGTAAGTTGTCAGGTTGTTTTTGCATTTTGTACTGAGTCAGTGAGGTCTGTGCTGCAGTGACTCATTCTGTGCTAATAACAGGGAAGCTTGTTTAAGGCATGAGCCACTAAGTGAAAATGTGAGAAATGGCAGAAGTGCTGTAGGTGACTAGGTGCAGGTTAAACAAGTGCACATAGAGCAGTGGTGCTTTGTAGGCTGGAGAAGTTACTTGCAGATATGTATTCATAGGTTTCTTAGCTGTAGCTTCACATCTCTATTCTGCATAAGCCAGAGAGCTTTCTGAGCCTGAGATAGAAAGGAGTTCTATTCTCATAACACTTTTCAAGTCTGAATACTGTATGTCTAAGTTTGAAGCTAGCCAACATCAAACAAAAAGAATATGGAGAAGATGCTCTACCTGCCCATACTGAATGCTGGGTTACTTAAAGTGGGTTTTGATCCTATTTGATTTGTTCTAGTATCTGTAGAATTTGATCTATCTCCCCCTTAGGTTGCATGCTGACAACCCTTCTTCCTTTACTATTTGACAGTCTCTTCCAAAGCCTACAGTATCTCAGCCTTCCTAAGTGTCTCTGCTCACTGGCCTCTTCCTCTTCACTCCATGTTAGCTATCCTGCTGATTCCTTTCTCCTCCTGAAAGGTCTTGTTTTGTATTTCTGCCAGCAAGCTATAGAACTTCAGTGACAAAAGGACTTTTGACATACTGACCTTTTTGTCTCTGCCGTTCACCATGTTGCTGCTCTGCTTCACGCTGCATTTCCTGCTTGTTCCAGAAATGCTTTTACTGCTTCATGTGATTCTACAAATATTTCAAACGCACAGAGTGGTTGTGCTGTTGTTGCTCATTTTTATGGAATTTCTCTGGTCAGCTCTTGCTGTACTAAATTTACCTGTCTCCACCACTGAATTTACTTTTTATATCTGTGTATTGTAAAAAAATTAGTGCAGACTAGCTTCTTGCTGCAGTATTGCTTTCTTGCATACATTTCTTAAATTTTCCTCTCCCTCTTAATAGGAAAAAAATGTTCTTTCAAATGAGGTAATCTGCCTGTGTATTTGACGCAACTGTTCCTCATGATTTCTACTTCACAGGGTGCTGTAATGCTGTCTTCACAGAATCTCATTTTATCTCCCTTTCTTCCACTGTCCCTGAAATTTCCTGCTCATCCATTTATGGTTGATGGTGTCTCTAAGCTCTGCACCGTGACTGACACAACTTCACAGGCAGAGCTCTGCTGGGAACACGCTGCCACCTGGGTGCTGGGCTGCAGACCCTGCCCTGCTCTTGTGCCAGTATAGGAGGGCGGTGGTGAGCGCATCTGAGGGAGGTGGGCGCAGCTAGAGGAACCCCTCAGCCCAAGGGCAGAGCTGCAGGAGGAGTTCAGTCGGTTGGGGAGTGTCAGGGAGTGTGAGGGTGAGACAGGCAGCTGGACTCGCACCTGACCTGTCCTGGGACAGGCCTGGCAGGCAGTCAGGGTGCATGGTGCGGAGGACTCCCTATCCTCTCTCTGCCTGTCTGAGTGTGATGACTTAAGGGATGGGGGGGAATGGTGATAAATTCCTGCCCAGCACACCAGGCAAATCTCCTCCATGGCTACCCCACAGGACCCCTTGCTAATAGGTACAAGGCTGTGCAAGTGGAACTGAACAGTGACAAGGATGATGGTTCATTCTTCACCAAAACTGCTTCCATAAAGATAAAAAAAGATGAAACATTGTCATAGGAGACCCTCTTCTGAGGGGAACAGAAGCCTCAGTGTGTTCAGACCAAACAAACTTCTTAGGGAAGTCTGCTGTCTCCCTGGGCCTGGGTTGAAGAGAAAGCTTCCTATCACAGAATCGTAGGGGTTGGAAGGGACCTCGAGATATCATCGGGTCCAACCCCCCTGCCAAAGCAGGCTCCCTAGCTCATATTACACAGATAGGCATCCAGACAAGTCTTGAATGTCTCCAGAGAAGGAGACTCCAACACCTCCCTGGGCAGCCTATTCCACTGCTCTGTCATCCTCACTGTGTAAAAGTTCTTCCACATGTTGGTGCAGAACTTCCTGTGCTCCAATTTGCAACCATTGCACCTTGTCCTGTCCCTACAGACCTCTGAAAAGAGGCTGGCCAATTCCCTCTGCATCCCATGCTTAAGATATTTATAAACACTAATTAGGTCCCCCCTAAGTCTTCTTTTTTCCAGGCTGAACAGACCCAGCTCACTCAGCCTTTCCTCATAGGGGAGATGTTCCAGACCCCTAANGCTCTTTTCCAGCAGGTCATTTCCCAGCCTGTACTGATACAAGCGGTTATTCCTCCCCAGGTGCAAGACTCTACATTTGCTTTTATTAAACCTCATCTGGTTTCTCCCTGCCCAGCTCTCCAGCCTGTCCAGGTCTCTCTGGATGGCAGCGCAGTGTTCCTGCGTGTCAGCCACTCCTCCCAGCTTTGTATCATCGGCACTTGCTGAGGGTGGATGCTATTCCCTCATCAAGGTCATCAATGAAGATATTAAACAGGACTGATGGCCCTCAAGTCATTACCCATTACTGATTTTTCATGTAGGCAGCAGTGAAGTTGCAACAAGAAGGGGAATCAAGAGAGACTTCGGGGCATTGAAACAACTAGTTAAGCAATCAGGAGGAGCACAGGTGGTGTTCTCCTCTGTCCTTCCAGTTGTAGGGAATGATGAGGGTAGAAACAGGCAGAGCCAGCATAGCAATAGCTGGCTCTAAGTCTGGTGTCACTGGCAGGATTTTTGTTGTTTTGATCATGGGTTGATTTACATGACACCAGGCCTACTGGTGACAGATGGGTACAGCTGTCTCAAAGGAGGAAGAGAATCTTTGTGCAAGAGCTAGCAGGGCTCACTGGAAGAGCTTTAAATGATTTAAAAGGGGAAAGGGATAAAACCAGTCTCAGTAGGCATAAGCCATGGAGTGGCATGCCAATGTTTGAGGGACAGTGTGCTAGCAAGGTCCTTTGGTCAGCCATCTTAGTGGTGAAAGGAGATGGGGAGCCATGCAACAGCAAAGACACTGGGTTTATTTGTGGTTAAAAACCATGGATGTGCCTGAGGATGGTCATGTAGGATTTAAGCCTTCTTCCCTCAAAGAGCTGGTGGGATCAGTAGCTCAACTGAAGTGCATCTGCACCAGTGGACACCACATGGGAAACCAACAGGAGGAGCTGAGAGCCATTGTGCAACTGGAAATCTATGATAGACTTGCAATCACGGAAACATGGTAGGATGACTCACAAAACTGGAGTGCTGAAATGCATGGCTATAAGCTCTTTAGATTGGATAGGCAAGGATGGAAATGCAGTGGGGTGGTCCTGCATGTTAGGGAGTGCTTTAATTTTTAAGGGCTTCATGATGGTGACAATAAGGTCAAGTATTTATGGGTAAGAATTGGGGGGGAAGGCCATTAAAGCAAATATCATGGTCACAGTCTCTTATAGACCATCAAACAAGTATTGACCAGGCAGATGAATAATTCTGGAAGCAGCTAGGAGAAGTCTCACAATAACTATCTCTTGTTCTCATTGGGGACATCAACTTACGAAATATCTCCTGGAAATAAAATACAGCAGAGAACAAACCGCTTAGGAAGTTCATGAAGTGTGCTAAGCACAGGGGGACAATTACTCCACTAGTTCTGTTGACCAAAATGTTTCTGATACAAGGCAGGATGCTGTTGGCCTTTTTGGCTACCCGGGCAAACTGCTGGCTCACGTTCAGTTGGCTATGAACCAGTATTGCTAGGCCCTTTTCCACCAGGAAGCTTTCCAGCCACTCTTTCCCAAGCCTGTACCGTTGCGTGGGGTTGGAACCCAAGTTCAGGACCTGGCACTTGACATTGTTGAATCTTTTATAGTTAGCCTCAGCACAGCAATCCAGCCTGTCCAGATTCATTTTTAGAGCTTTCAGAAGGTCAAATTCCAGGTCCTGCACTTTGAATACTGTTCAGCAATTTCCTTTTGAAAACTCAAACTTCTCCATTTATTAATATATTCTTTAACTTGACTTACATTGAGGCTGAAATTGTAGGTGTACCATCACTTCTGTCTCTTGCCATTTTCACACTGTGTGTCTCTTTCAGGTTTTTAAGAGCATTCATAATAAAACTCTACTCAAGCACCACTGAAAAACATCTCTCATTGACACCCATGTGAAGTAATGCAGGTAAAAATTTCTTGTCTGCCAAAAATGAAAGCAGGTATGTCCTTGAAAAAAACCTTTAAACCTCAGTAACATGTCTGTCTTCTTTGAAATCTCTACAGCTTAAATAGATTTCTGAGCTTGTTTGGAATATCATATAATGAGAAGTACTTCAGATGAGCTTGGGAAGGGCCCAACACCTAACTATTGAACTTTTCAGAAGAACCTTTTCTTATTAGGATTTTTTTTTTTTTCTGTGACAATTACTGAGAAGTAGGTGTCAGAAGTAATTGCATAGCTTCTGGCCTCACTCGGTGAGAGCAGGTTTTTCATGCCACGACCTCATCACTTGTCAGAATATCTTGTTGACAGCAGCAGATTCCTCATGCTAAAGGCTGCTCGGTGGTCAACCTCTTCGTCTCTGCTGAGCAGGCTGGCTTAGGCCTGGTCACTTTGAGCTTATCAGGTATTAGCTTTCAATTGGTTTTTGAAATTGCTTTCCATGTTTTCCTTGGCAAAGTTTTGATTAATGGCTGGCTTAATTTTTATCCTCAGGTAGACAATTAAGTGATGACAACTTTCAGAAAATCTTCTCAATTTTGAGTGTTATACAAAGTTCTAAATATTCAGTTTATTATGGATATAGTCAGATGTTGTTCCCTGTCTCTTTCTTTGAGCCACTGATATTTTATCCTTATGATCTTGTCTAAATGTCATGCTTGTATGTCAGATTTTTGTTCAGTGGGAATCTGGGTGCAGTTTGGGTGTAGACAGTACTTTCTTTTCTGTAAAGATGCAACCTTTTAAATGACCCATAGATCTGAAGTAGAGGGAATTCATTCTCTTATTAAAAGCTGTATTTGTACAAGCTGAAAACTTTCACCAAGCTTTATTTTCTGGCTATGGATTTCATTCTTGCAAAAGCTCACTTAAATGATGGCTTTTTATTTCTGATTTCACTTCCAGCATAGCAAATTTCACACTCAAAGCATAAGGTTCTTGTTCTGATCTACACCTGTGATCATTCAGCCAGGGAAATAAATATACAAGTTTCAGTTACACTGATGTTACCTGTTAGCCTGTGTGACGTATTGTATCCCTGCTAAGGAACAGGACAAAAGACACTTTTTCTGCAATTGTGCAGAAAAGTTTCAAGGCATTTAAGCCTGCCATATATTGGAGGATAGGGATTTCAAATTCTGGGATGAAGAAACTATTTTTCACTGTTGATCCTGGAGTAAGGTACCTGTTTGCTGAGCAAGCTAATAATGAATGTCCGTTGACTACTCAATGTTGTCTGAGAGAGAAGCTTCAGATGGATCTCCTGGGACGTTTCCACCTAGGCCTACAAACAAGATCCCTCCTTCCTCAGAGGGATCCTATTTTGTTAGTATTTTATTAAAGAGAGAGAATGAATGCTGAAATTGCTTTCTGCTGAAATGTTTGATATAAATTGAATTAGCATCTAGATAACGTTTGGATCTTACCCATGGTTTATCATGTGTGTCAGCTCCAGAGCCAATTTTTTTTTTTTTNTTCTTTTTTTTTTTTTTTTGTCTTTTCCCCTTAAAATATCTCTCTCTCACTCTCTCCATGCTGAGACAAATCGGAACAGGACAGATAAGGTTAAAACTGTGCACTAGAGATGATGTTACATTATGCAATGGGGGTCTGTCTAAAGGAAACAGGCAAGGAGAGGACCCAAAAATATGGTATGTTTTTTCCCCAGCACATTTTCTCAGTAACCAACCACCTTACAAGTTTTCCTTCTTTTTCTTGGATGTCTAAATTCAGTCTGAGTTTGATGTAAAGTTGCAGCAGATGGCTATGAGGTGAATTACTTAATCATAGCTGTTTATTATTTTTTTTCTCTTCAGATTCTCTTTCCTTCCTTTGCTTACAGTGGTTTCTTACCTCTGCATTTGACTGCTTGACATGTCTTTTGGCTGCTTTACAAGAAGACAGTGAGAAGCAGTGGATCATGGCCACTGGCATTGCTTTTGACTGACAGCCTCTTGGCTTCTTTGCATTGCATTATCTGAGACATTTGTTCTATGTGAATAATTCTGCTAGCCCTTATACTTGAACAAGGGGATTCACTGAAATACTGTTTTGTATTAATTGATACTGTGGCGATAGGGAGAGTCAGGAGAAGATAGTCATGAGGTTTTCCTTAGGCAACTGTTACACATGGTTTGGTTTTTATATATATTGTATCAGTTTCTCAGCTGCTAAAAAGCATGTTCTACAATCTTAAATCTTGAATGCTTTTGGTTTTTTCTGTCAGTTTTTAAAAGGTATCAAGGCAAGATATCAGGCTACAAAACCGGAACCAGTAACATAGACACATTAGTCATGTACAGATGTTTATTGTGCAACAATATGCACTTCTGGGAGGAAAATGTTTAATGGGTTGAAAACCACAGATGTAATACTAAGTTTCTTAAAATAATTTGTAACATTTGTGCATTTTCTCACCATACATTCCTACAAATCAGCATGCTTTCTTCATGTTTCCTCTGGCAGCCCTTTTTACTTTAAGTCTGTTGCCCAAAGACCATTGTCACTTGTTGCTCCTCCTAAAACAGTAGATAGAATTCCTTTAGTAGTTTGTATCAAGCATTATGACCAAGAATATTATTCTTCTTGCTTTGGAAAGTATAATTTCTGTAGCTACTTAGTATACATATAACCCAATACCACTGTTTCATGCTAAAAGGGATATGCAGTCTATGTATGCTTTGTTGAGGCAAATATTTAACTAAGCCTTATGTTCAGTTCTAGTTTTCATTAGCGGACATGGTGTCGATTACAGCATTGTAGAAAAATCTGTGGGTGCATAAAATGGATGCCTACTTTTGCTTGTTCTACTTATAGAAGTAGTGTTTGAAGATGTGCTGTTGTGTCTCTTAAAGATTAATATTGATTTAGGTGCTCAAATGTTAAATTAGTTTCAAATCTTTGCTGTCTCTATGGGATATAGTTTTCATTAATATCTGAAAAGACACAATACAGCCGTTTGGACCCTTTTCCAAGGATTGCATCTGGCACAGTTGTCTTCTCCATAGTACAGGCACTGAGATGCCTGGGCCTCACATGCTAGTCCCTACTTTTTGTTCATCTCCTTTAAGGATATGGGAACTTAGGTGGCCCAGTGTGATTGCATCAGCTTCATTAGTGAAATGGCATTCTTCTTTTCTACTGGTTCTCACAGAATTCTTTATGTCAGGGTAAACTTACCCTCACTACCTTACCATATATAAGCTTTCCTAAGTGGAACACGGAGGTTTCATAGTCCCTTATCTTAGATAATGGAATCTTTAAAAGTTCATAACCAAAATTGAAGGGAGGCAGTCTTCTGACAGTTGAGTCTAGCTTTCCCAAATATTTTAGATGTCTTGAACATTGGATTTGAATTTTGCATTTCCCCCTTAAGACTTAGAGCTCTGCCATGTTTTTTACTGTCATTCAGTTAAGCAGCTGTATGTGACTTTCATAACTAATCAGAATCAGTCAGATAGCAGCTATTCATAATGCTCACAAGAGATCTGTATATCGAAATCTACTTATTCAGATATGACAAGATGATATAGTCCAGGAAGACAGTCTGAAAAACATGTAATCTTATTTTCCTGAAGGATTTTCTTCTCAGTGCACTTGCCTCAAAATTGAGACGGTTTATGACATTATGCTTTGAAGCCTAGAAAGTGGTTCTAGTTTCTCAAAAATCAATCAGTAGGATTGGTTCATTAAAAAAAAAAAAAAAAGAAAGAAAAAGAAAAAAAAAGAAAAAAAAAACCCTCTGAGAACTCATTTCTGTAAAGCAAACCTACCAAACCACCAACCCCCAAAACAAACCCAACAACCCATCCTGTGATCTCTGTTCTTCAGTGTTTCCACAGCAGTGAGGAAGCTAATGATAAAAGCACAGTGCAGATGTTTTATCATGTTTTAGCATTTTGAAAGATCTTTTATTCTGTCAAATTTTATTTTGGAAAAGGCAAAATTTGAAAAAAAATAAAATAAAAAAAGCTGCATCCCAGTGCACACAAGATTGTATTTAAGTCTTCTTATCTTGTATCCCCTTACTGGTGGTGCTTTAGAAGCAAGTTTGGTATGGGTAAAAGCACTGCAGCTTTTAAGGTGAATACTAGAGAAGCTTAAAGCAAAAGAGCCTTAAGCATGCCTGTGGGGAGATTAATTTTAGAAAAGTGAACCTTCCACAGTGATATATTACGGTTTACAGTGCTGTTATATCAGAGGAGACCAAATCAGGAGTGGTTTCCCTGAAGTCAGCAAGCAAAATTATAACAGCCACATTTGAAAAGGGTGTTTAATTTGGTCCCAGGATTTGGTTTGATGCATGTGTATGTGTGTCATTTTTAAAGTAGCCTCTTGCTTCTTTTCTGCGGCTCACAGGGTAAACATGCATTTCCGCTGATGTTAAAAACATTGCAGGTAGGCAGTGTAACATCCCGAATGTAATGGATGTTTCAGGTGACTACAAGCAGCAACTCCTTTGCTCCTTCACAAAGCAGTCATGGTCTGTTGAACCAGGACACAGAAATGTTACTCACATATGCTGTTGCCCAGAGGCAAGCAGGAGAAAGGAGAGGACCAGCCCTTCAAAGGCTGCCTCCGCTGATTGTCCGTTTTGTCCATTTCGTACCTTCTTTTTGAGCACCACTTCAGCACAATCACTGTGTCTTCCAATGTTAAAAATAGTGAGAAGCTACAGAAGCTTATTTCAAGTGGACTTGAAAATGTAATTGTTTGTAATACAATAAACTGAAGTTTCATCCATTCAGATGAGTATCACCTCCCCTAAGGTGTGATTATCTGTTTGGCTGATGCCAGTTATTTTATGCTGTTATTACAGTACTTTTACTTTGAATTTAAAATAAATAAATAAATAAATATACACAGTAGAATACTTTTGGGGTACCATTGAGGGAAATGTTTTAGTAAGAAATCATGAAAATTTTTCATCATAAAGGTGAAAGTTCATGCTGTGATATTTTACTCTTGAACATGTTAGTGCCAGTAAATGCTTGCTCAGTGTCACCGGTCCATGACTTGCTATGTTCCCATGGCCACTATGAGGACAGGTGGCAGGTATGTACTTGAATCAATAATGTCATCGTAAGACACAGTGTTTTTTTCTCTGAGTCCACTTCTGGCTGCTCCAGTCTTTCTCAGAGTGCATGGTCTCTCATCTCTGACAACAGTGGGTTCACTATGCAAACTGCCTAGTTGATATGACTGATGAATAGTCTGCATGGGTTTGTAGGAGGAGACTAGCTTGACTAGTATTAAGTCACTCCTAGCCTGAAGACGTACCTAAAATAAGCCGAAAGCATCCTTTCAGATGCAGACAATCATAGTTATCTCAGGTAAGGGTGATAACTGTTACAGAATGCCTGACATTCATTGTTACAGCCTGCCTGTTGAAGAACTCTGAATCACAACAATGCTGTCTTTGTCAGGCAGATTTCCTAAGAGTTAAAGATGTTCTTTGTTCAAAAGTTCGTAATTTAACAGAGAATAATGAGGTGTTGATAATCAGCAGGTTATGCTGATTGTCAACATTTCATGTTGGTGGGAGGGACCTGAAATTGTTCTGTTTATGCATCTTGGGTTGGATATTAGGAAAAAATACTACACCAAAAGAGGGGTGAAGCATCTGAACAGGCTGCCCAGGGAGGTGGTGGAACTGCCAGCCCTGAATCTGTTCAAAAACAGGCAGATGTGGTACTTTGGGAAATGGTTTAGATGTTACAGTGGTGTAGGTTGGACTTGATGTTCTTGAAGGTCTTTACAACCTTAATGATTTTATAATTCTATGATTCTGTGATCTCAGCTGAAGCTGGTATCTTTCTTTGGTGTCTGTTAAAATAGTTCAGAGTAAAGAAAATCAGACCAAACCCAGTATTTTGTTCAAGAAGTGCTATTATAAAAGTTATCATTTTGCTGTTATCAACACACTGTAGGAAAGTGTATCAGTATTTGAGAAAATGCCTGGACCTGATAAAATGCCCCAAGCTACAGCAAATAACCTACTGTTTATCAGAAATATGTTGTTTTTCTGAGAGTTTAAATATATTTTACTTGAAAGACCAAAACCTGCATTAATTTACAGTAATCAGAGACAAAATTTCTAATTTGTATTTAAACCCATATACTGTGTACCTAAGGTGACACTTCCACTTTCATTGTTCTCATTGGTATTCAACACACTTGCCAAAACTAAGACAGGAAATAAACATTATTCTTAAGACCATATTCTTAATAATTATGTTTTCCAGATGCCATTTCCTTTCAAGAAACTTGCCTTGTGATAGACATAGTTTTTCCTATCACCTCTTTCATGTATTGGATTCTGTAAAAGAAGCTGGGGGTTTACTTTTTTTTTAAATAGGAGATACTTTTCTCCCCGCAGTGTTTTCTCAAATTCTAATGTTGGACACATTTCTCCCTTTAATTGAAGATCTAGCTTAAGTTGAAAGACATGAAGTAGATGTGTAAACAGAATAGAATTTGTCCTTGAATACACCTCTTTTCTAAGCTGGTGGTGGAATAATATACGTTGTTCTGATTTTCTGCTTTGTCTTTGGCTTATTCTGAGGGTGATTGAAAATGATACAAATGCCTGCATTCCCACTTTTCTCCCCCCTCTAGTAAACACATTCAAATAACTCATTTCTAAAAGTTACTGAGCTCATTTAAGGAATAGAAATTGCGTTCTGGAAAGCTGCAACAGAAATGAAAAGGATTGTTTTATCTGGTGCGTACAAATGCTGATTCTATTAATAATTAATGGGTATAGAAAGGAGACAACAAGTCCAAACACACATAAGAATGTTCAGGGAGGGGAAAAGGATTAATAAATTTTGAGTAATTAAAAGTTGAACTAATAAAATTAATTATTTAAAAAAGTTATCTCTTTACTGACACCTTATATATAACAGAAAAGAGTTAAGTGGAACACGTTTGCAGTGAATATTTCAGTTTCTTAAATTTTGTGTACAGTTCTCAGCTGCTCTTTCTGTAACATGTCCCTTGTACACAGAAAACTCTGACAGCTGGTGAAGTAGGCTATATATGCTCTAACTATCCCCTCCTCCTCAAGAAAAGCAGAAAGTGAGAAGCTGTGTATCACACTGAGAGCCGACCTTGCAGCTGCGGTCTTCGTTAAGAAAGCCTAGGTTCAGTTTTCTGAGTTCTGCTGCCCCGCGCTGGGATTACAAAGAAACTACTTCACAAAAATCTAACTGAGAGGCAAAAAGCAACGAGAAAAGGAAAGCCAAGGTGTCTGAAAGCCACGCATTTCCAACAGTTTTATGCAGTGTCTGTAATGCATGTTTCCTCTATCCTTAATCGTTGCACAGCCACCTTAGCAGTTTTTGCCCTTGTGAATGGGTGCTTTTACCTGTTTTCCAGATCTTAGTTCCGAGCTTCTCTTCTTTCCTTGTCATTCCCATTTCATCTTTTGAAATGAAGCACTCCATTGTATTTGTCTGAATTAGTTTTAAACGGTTGTATTTTTTTTTAAGATTTAATTTATTTTAATCCTAATTTGCACAGGTTTGGGGCCAGTCCTATAGTTTTGTATTTATCATGAATTGCATGTGTGTCGTTTAAATGTGTCCAGCACTTTTAGTTGCATTTTCTGTTTTCTTATGCTCTGTGACTATCCAAGAATTTTTACATAGGATTGATGGCTTGAGAAACACTGGGATCTTCTGAAAAATTGGGAAGGAAAGGACTGAATGAAACCAGTGCCAGTTTCTATGGAACACAACTCATTCCTTCTCGGTTAACTCCTACTTGTGTTCAGTTTTAAACTTTTCTGCTTTTCTTGTGTTCAGAGTGTGGCATATTGTATAAATGCTCAAAAGATGACTTTTTTAAATGGATAGGCACTACTATAAAATTCATTTTAGTCCTGAAAATATACATTGTGAATTTTGTCAAAGTATTGACATTATTTTCTGAGTTAGGCATTCCTCAAGACATGGGAGCTTAGGTGCTTAGTAAATGTGTCAGCTTGTTCATTTTACAGGCTCACATTAGGCACTGTGCCCTTTACAGAATTGTCCAAACCTTAAAACCTTTTCCTCAGGACTCTATCCCAAAAACAGTGCCTATCACAGAATAAGTCCTTTAAGATGATCAAGTACAACCAATCCCATCCTAAGCTAAACCATATCCAGAAGTACCTTATCTACCCTTTTATTAAACACATCCAGGGAAGGTGACTCAACACCCTTACTGGGCAGCCTGTTCCAGGCCCTAACAACTCTTTCAGTAAAACATTTTTTTCTAATGTCCAATCTAACCCTGCCCTCATGCAGCTTCATGCCATTTCCCCTTGTCCTATCTCCTGTCACCTGTCTGGAGAGACCATCGCCCACCTCTCTATGACCTCCTTTCAGGTAGTTGCAGGTGGTGAAATGCCACTGATCAAGTAACACCTCAGTCTCTGTTCATGGTAAGTCTCAGTCCTTGGCCCACTCTTGATGTGACCTGGCTTGTAGCTCAGTCCTTGAATTACTACGATGTCAGCCAAATATCTTGGCTGGATGAAAAGACAAAATTGGGACCTGGAGTTCCAGAAGATTCTTCTCTTTTGTCAAAGTGAGTATAGTAGAGGCAGTAAAAGGATAGTGCTGAGCCCAGGGCTGGGTCATTTCCTCAACAGGTCTCATGGGCTCTATTCATTGCAATTTTCAAAATTCAGAGTTATGGCCCAAAACACCTCACTCAAGTGTTTGGTCTGAACAGTTGGTTTCATCTGATTAAATCACAGGTTGGGCAAACAATGAGGGCTAATTGACTGAAGCGGAATCCAGACAGGACTGGTGGACTGAGGCGACTGGAATAAATAAATAAATCAAATACTTGAAAATTAGGGGAAGGATTGCCTCTTTTTCTGTAAGTGAAGGCCTGAGAGCACTATTTTCTGTCAAGTTTGGATTTATGTAATGGGATTCCTCCTCAGGTCTCAGTAGTTGTTACCAGGAGAGATAGGGACCAAGGACCACCTTGGCTTAAACTAAAAGGCTGTAAAATTCTTTCTATTCATAATTTGGTAATGTCATTGATATATTTATCTTTCAGATTAGAATATCACATCTTTTATGTAGAATTTAAAATTAAATCAGTAAGCAGATGCAAAATAGTGTAGCTGTGGTGGTTCCCTTATTATGCAAATGTCTCACACTGAATAGCTGGCAGTTCTCTGCAGTCCTTCTACCAAATGGTGAATAGGATGGGTAAGAACCTACTTATTTCTGAGGCCATCTTTTAGGGCATCTCCATTTTAGTATTTAAGTGGTGATTAAAATGAGAAGAAGAGTTTATCTGTCCATACATTTTTAGGTAACCTTTCTTCCTCTTTGGTTTAGAAATTGTCCTTAGGTATGGCTCTTACAAATGCATGGACGTGTTAAAGATTCTTTTTTAACCTGTTCACATTGCAGAGATAGCAGTGATTCCAATTGTCAAGTCCCTGTAACCAGACACCTTGCTTCTAATTCCTAGATAAATGAAATAAAATATATGCATCTGTTGCAATATGTAAATAATGTATTCGGCGTTACCTGAGTCAAACCCCTTTCTCCTTGTCCCGGTCATCTCACTGGTTGACATGGTTCTAATGATGAGGAATGAAAAGATGTTTATACCAAAATGCAGCCGTAGTGGCACACAGCCCTACTGCTCTTTGCAAGTGTGCACCCAGAAGTAAGAGTGAAGGCAACCCCACAGTACAGACTTTTCACACATTTTGATGCTTTTACATGGGATGAAGGAATAAGATTTGCTTGTTGCTAGCACAGCATAAAAACATGTAAACAAAATACTGCACTCTTAAATTCAGTTGGTATCTCACATCACTAAAAAAATCAACCCCAAAACGTGAGGAGGGTAAAAATGAGTAACTATCACAAGAATCTTCTTATTCTTTAGTGCAGGAGTTGTATCTACACTAAAAGACTGTTCCAGTCAAGTCAGAGGTACGTGTCTAATTCCATGTACCTAACTATTGCACTGACTGTAGTAGTCAACATTTCCTCTTTTGACATTCTCAAGAATGTAAAAGCTGAGATTAACAGTGAAGTGGAAATTATTTTTTAAATATAGAATTTAAGTCTTCAGGCATGGGCTTTGAGATGTACCGATGGGTCTATATGCATCTTGTCCATTAAACTACTGAAGAATACCAATATCTCAAATTCACTGTTTGTAGTGGTTTATTGGTTCTTTATAAGTACTCATGAATGAAATAATACATCTTAATATTTTAAATATTATTTTATTCATTTTGGGATGTTACTATTACACTGAGGGTTCTAAAATTAATTTTTAAATGAGGGAAGATTTGATAAATATAAGTATTGCAAACTCCACTAAGGGAAAGAGCTTTAGTAAAACTTAATTAAAACCTTTATTGCTTATGAAATCCTATTTAGCATCTTTGGATTTGCTCTACCATTAGTTCCACTGCTGTTTTCCAGCATACCAAGGATACCTTTTCTTGCAAGATGCAGGAGTCTGGCCATTGTTACTGAGCATTTTGAACTTTACACTCCATAGGTGAGGCTTGATTTTCATCCATAGACTTGCTTCTCAGTTCCTTAGTTGGAAATGACATGTTCCTTGGAGGAGAAGGTACTTGTCATCTCTAGGGATTCATGGAGACAGCTGCCTCTGTAACACATCTCCATGGAGTCTGCCTGAAATCTTATGACTCAGCTTTTTTTTAACTAGCTTTGCATTTAATAAGCCTGTGTATTACCTTTTCATACATTTGTTAAGAATTCAATTTCTCTCTACTAACTGAACAGGGAAGGGAGCAAAAGTACTGTTCTGATTTTCTTAATTGCTAATTCACAGTGACTAATACATAGGGAAAGTCAACTCAGGGTTGCTCTTTAGACCCACTTTGAAAAGAAACCAAGCCCCTCTTCTTGCTTTTTGGTTTTTACTAACCCCACCTCTCACCTCAGTGTCTATTTCTGCTCAGAATTTAGACACCATCTTTCCCAGCAAGCTAAGATAGTTTTAATTCAAAGGACTTCCATTATTTGGATTTATATCTCATTTTATGCTATAGGAATAAGCTTACCATTGTGCCTATATCATACCACTAGTCCAAATTTTTGTCCACATGACTCACAATGAAATTTTGAATGCTCAGCCTCCAATGAAATTCAAACTTTTACAGATTGATAAACACCTGTACTTGTCTGTTACTTGCACAAAATGTTGTATTTGCTATTTGGGGTATAACATTCTAGTAAAGGAAGAGCTATTTCTTGATTGCTTCTCAGAAAACCAAGTTTTTAGCTAATGATGAACTTGACTGGGATATAAGAAAGAAAAGCCCATGATAATTGTGCCAGCTCCGTACTGTATGTGTCAGAGAGGGTAGTTTAATAGGAATTTTTCCTCTCACAAATTGGAATCCCATTCAGAATTAGGGTAAGGTATCCCATAAATAATCTGGGGAACAAAGACAAGAGCTTGTAGTGTCCGGTACAATGACATAAGCATGCCAGTGTTTCAGCATTCTATATAAGTGTGAGCAACATGGCCTTGGAAGGGACAAACTTAAGTAGTTGCACTTACTTGAACTCAAGTAAAATGTAGCAAACAAGTGAAAATTCAGAGCATAAAGAATAAGATAAACACAAGTGAAATGGGAAGAATATTTTTCTGAATGCAAAAGAGGAATGGTTGTCAAAAGTATAAACAAGATAAGCAGCATTGGATGTGTAGGTAAGTATCATAAAAACATTGTGTATAAGGACAGAGAAGAAAGAAGACAACCTACTTTAGTTAGGATTTGCCTTGTTTAAGAGCTCTCAAGTTTCATCACCTCAACCTCTGCATCTGAGGCCAAGATAGGTTAACTGTAAAGCATCGACTCCATGGTATTTGTATCCTTACAGCTAATTTATATTCCTGGTTTTATAAATAAACAATTTTGTACGGGGAGTGAATATGTGTTGATAACATGTAAGAAATAAACATCAGCATGAGGTGTGTTCATACAGTAAATTCTTGGTTTAAAATTTAAACCTGGTATAATTTATCAGTCTTCTAAAAGCTCCCTTCACATGAGCCAGGAACTGCCTTCCTGATAAACACATACATACACACAAAAAATACTGTTGCAGAAGATCTGTGAACAAGCATGAGCTGTTACCAGGGTAAACCTCTTAATCTTGTTACTTTTTAGTACATTTTTTTCTTAAAAGCTTCTAACAGGTCATCTAGAGAATAGATGACTGTAGTCACTAAATGAAAACTAACTTGCAAAGTTAGATTTCTAATTAAGAAGAAAAGATATGAGTATCTTAAGTCCAATTTAAGTACAAATGACAAAATACTTCAGTGCATATCACAGAATTGCAGATGCTGGAAGGGACCTCAAGAGATCATCGGGTCCAACCCCCCCTGCCAAAGCAGGCTCCCCAGCTCATATTGCACAGATAGGCATCCAGACGAGTCTTGAATATCTCCAGAGAAGGAGACTCCACCACCTCCCTGGGCAGCCTATTCCAGGGCTCTGTCACCCTCGCTGTGAAAAAGTTCTTCCGCATGTTGATGTGGAACTTCCTATGCTCCAGCTTACAGCCATTGCCCCTAGTCCTGTCCCCACAGACCACTGAAAAGGGGCTGGCCATTTCCCCCTGTGTCCCACACTTGAGAAATTTATAAACATTAATCAGATCCCCTATTAACCTTCTTTTCTCAAGGCTGAATGGCCCCAGTTCTTTCAGCTTTTCCTTGTAGGGGAGATGCTCCAGGCCCTTAATCATCTTTGTAGCCCTTCTCTGGACTCTCTCCAGAATGTCCTTGTCTTTTTTATACCAGGGAGCCCAGAACTGGACACAATACTCCAGGTGGGGCCTAACCAGGGCAGAGTAGAGGGGGAGGATCACCTCCTTAGACCTGCTGGCCACACTCCTCCTGATGCACCCAGGATCCCATTGGTTCTCTTAGCCACCAGGGCACACTGCTGGCTCATGGCCAACCTGTCATCTACCAGGACCCCCAGGTCCTTCTCCACAGAGTTCCTCTCCAGCAGGTCATCCCCCAGACTGTACTGATACAGACGGTTATTCCTCCCCAGGTGCAAGACTCTACACTTGCTTTTATTAAACCTCATCTGGTTTCTCCCTGCCCAGCTCTCCAGCCTGTCCAGGTCTCGCTGGATGGCAGCGCAGTGTTCCTGCGTGTCAGCCACCCCTCCCAGCTTTGTATCCTTGGCACTTGCTGAGGGTGGATGCTATTCCCTCATCAAGGTCATCAATGAAGATATTAAACAGGACTGGACCCAACACCGAGCCCTGGGGAACACCGCTAGTCACAGGTCTCCCGTCAGACTCTGATCCACTGATCACCACCCTCTGAGCTCGGCCGACAGCCAATTCTCAACCCACCTCACTGTCCACTCATCTATCCCATGTTCTCTCAGCTTGGCTATCAGGATGTCATGGGAGACAGTATCAAAAGCCTTGTTTTCCCTATAAATCTGAAAGCGCTTTGGACAGAAACCAGGTTTTAAAATACATTGGCCTTGGTGGAGATGGTTCTGGGCATGATCAATACAAGGTCTTAAAGTACTTAAGATTTTACTACTTTATAATAGGAGGTGTCAAGCTGTTTAAGAGGCCCAATCCTGTAAGTGAACTAACTGCATGCATACCACTGGCTTCAGCAGAAAGCACAACAGATTTACAAATTCAGAAAAATGGACAGGAAGAAACGAATTCAAGAACACCAGTGCTTTTGCTTTTTTTATAAATTATTTTTTTAGTCAACCGTCTCTAACAAAAAATCGCCCACGGCATTGAATTAACTGTTTTTAGAGCATGTATTTAAGGCAGGCATCTAAGTATGATGGATTTTTTTTTTATTCAGTCTGTATTATCGTCAACTTTATCAATGGGGTGGCTTAGGCATCCTTCCTGCTTAAATTCTGTGAATGTTATATATCCTATTCAGAGGTATTCAGAGGTGTACCTAGCATTGTGTTTGTCAGGTAAGTACTTTCTGCATGTATTTCAAGCTACATAATGCAAGACAGCTCTTAAAGGAAAACAGTATAATTGTCAGTTGAAGCTATGCTGCAAGGGAGCTGAAAATCACTGGTGGGAGGATAAAATACAGCTTTTGGAGTGCATCTGATCTGTGCCTGGCTAGTGTAGAGGTGCACAGAATGGTCTTGGTTTTGTTTGTGAACCATTCTCAGATTTTGCAGTTACTGAATCATGCTAGCCTTTCTACTAGCTTGGTTCCATAGTCTTTCACTATCTGTTCTCTACTCCTGGGCATACAGTCCTACCCCTTCATTGGGCTACTCTGGAACTTGTTGGATCACTCAGTAGACTGTCTACTTTCTGCTAAATTAGTCTTTGAGGGCACTAGTTTGTTGATGTACCTTACAGGAGATACAAAACAAAGTAAAAGGAAACAAGAAGGTAGGAGATGGATGAGGAAGGGTGCATGTCCTCCCTTCTCAGTGGCAGTGACCTTAGTCGTCAAACTAATTTAAGAAAGTCTGTCCTAGAGCCAAGTACCTCAGTCTAATATGTCAGCATTTAGTATCTTGTCCAAAGTGTTTACCACAGTGTAAGAAGCTTATCATTTCCTAGAAGAAAGAAAAAGGAAAGAATGAAAAAAAAGAATTAGTCAGTAGACCTTGGCATTTGAGGTTGGTTTCTAACTAATTTCAATGGCAATAGTTCTTTTCTGTTTTGTGGCTCCCTTAACTTTCTGTCCTCTTAATAAATTAAATTCCTTTACAGAGGGCTTTGATAAGTGTGCCAGAATAAATACAGAGTAAGCTACAGAAGTATATCGTGAGGTATTGGGAGTAGAGATGGATCAGAAGGGCACCTTACCACTTGCTGGAGGGACAGATTTTCTGGTGTTGGTACACCGAATCTGGTGAACCTGTAGTCTTCAAAGAGAAGAGAGTAACGTTTGCTGATGGATATCTTGAAAATGATTATTCAGTGAACAGAGGTGGACAGTGCAGAATATGATTCATCAATTAAGTACATTTAAATGTTAAAATTGCCCAAGTTGAGGGCGGCTCCTACAGTGTTCTGGAAATACAAACCTGGAGGGCAGGTCTTATCTTCTGTGCTGAAACAAGCTTAAATGTGACTGCCATACCTGTCATGAACCTTATTTTTTTAAGTAACACGAACATGTTTGAGAGCAGCCTGCACAGAGAGGCATTTCTTAATAGTACTGATGTTTTTGAGTCAATACCAAGATTTTTAGTGTAAAGGCTTGTACTTAGACATTGAAATTGGTGTCCTCCTCTTGAAAGTTTTGAATGGCTGTCAGATCCCAGTTTCTATTAAAAACACCTCCCTTCATTCAAATACAACAATAGAAAATAATTTTTCACCCTTCCTCTGCATTTTACTTTGTTACTGTCTCTAGAACTTCTCATCCTGACAGTGCTAGACTTGGGCATAGGAGGTATCATTTACTCTCTGTTCTCTAAAGCCAGCAATGACTGAAGCTTTCTTCTTGTCTCCACAGCCTGACAGATTGATCCATTTAGATCGACACAAAGTTCAGCACATTTTTCATCCTTACTCTATTATTCTATGCTTCACTTGTCTCAATGTCTGGAAAGCTATTTTGAGTTCTCTGGATGTCTCAAGCAGGCACTGCTGAAATTGTGAACAGCCGCCACCACTGATCTCAGGAATTCATACAGTGCCATTTATTGCCAGACCTTGAAACTCAAATTCTTTTGCAGATGCAAAAGGTCCCGTAGTGTTTAATGGGACCTCTCACTGAGTTGTCCCACAGTCCTTGGCTATAACTCTCTCATGTCTCTAACTGTGTACACTTTTCAATGCATCAACTAATGCCCAGACTGTTCAGAGGTGGCTGGATGTCACCGGTGATGTATTGGTTTATGCATAGCTAGCAAGGACTTACAGTCCCTCTTAGTAGTAAGGAGTTTATAAATATGAAATGTTACTAGTGACTGCTGCTTTCAGTTTGCATACAGATAAGCCTGTTTTCAATGGATCTGCATATGTAGCCTTTTAATGACATATCTTTTAATTAAAAGAAAAGGAGAGGTAAGAAAATTTTTGTAAATTAGTTTACAGAATATAGAAATAAGCAATTATTTTGTAATTACATGGTACTTGGTAGATGCAAGGAGGTCTTTTTTATGATTCCTCCAATACAATTTTCATGTAATTTTCAGAAAGTAAATAACCATGTCATTAAAGTAATTACATTGCTATTGTCAAAATAAACATTAAAACATTTTTTTTTCCCTGATTACTCTAAGACCTCTTCTGAAAGGACTAATGTAAAAAAAAAAAAAGGAATAATATAAAAGACCTGCTATCAAAACCTGAAGTAAATTGCACGGGAATTATGGGCAACTTAAACAGAGGTGACGAAAATGAATTGGTTCGTGTCTGCATACTCATGTAACATAGTGTCAGAATATATCTGTGAAGTGCATTATAATCTGAAAACATTTTTCTCTCCAGCGTGTGTGGAAACAGTCATTCGAGTGTCTTTTCTCAGGAAGATTCTTATTTGCATTCACCAAGTAGTTATGTTTTCATTATTTAGTGGTTGTACAGTTTTCTACTCTGCTCTGTGTAGGACTTCTCTGAGATCCGCAGAAATGAGAAGGATTTTTAGTACCCTTATATAGTGTAGATGTGGATCCACTATTGTTACAGAAAAATGCTAAGGACCTACATCGAAATGCAGCATTTAGAGAAATATGGGCCTGACCATTTAGATTTAGTCAAGATTAGTATATTGTATGCATATGAGTTCATCACATCTGACTCAAATCAGAGATCCCTTTTGTTTTGTGAAGATCCACCCTGCTATATAAAAGATAAAATAGGTGCGAGGATCATAGTATGAAAGACTTTTTAAGGGATGGGCTTAGTCTTACTAGCAGTGAAAAATTGTTTGGACTCTTTCAGTGGTTACCTGATAGGGTTGGAAGTCTCCCAGTTTAGCATCACCATAACTCTAATAGTGGTAGCAAAGCATTGGGCAACAGAAGAAGCAGCTGCCTTTCTGTGGCCGTGGCGTTTGAGCAGTAAGCTTACTGAGTTGCAAAGACCATCCAAACACCAGGAAAGAATAACACTGTAGGAAATAAGTGGGTGGATTCTTCTCTTCAACTGTTTTTAAAACAGATCTGAGAGATAATTTCTTCTGTGGATTTCTTTCACACTTGCATAGATATCGTGCCATTCCTGTTGCTATACATGTATTACGTCTCTTCCGCCACACTAGTTCTTTCCCAAAATCAGATTTTTATTCGCCTTGCAGTGTTCCTATTGCTACTTTGTTACTTTGGTTCCCTTGTGACTCTTAGGACAATTTTTTTCTTTCCTGCTCTGACAGGAGGCTGCCCTGTTTCACTTTCTGCCAGTGGAAGCATCTCGAGCTGTCACAGTCTAACTACCGAGCTCACCGCTGCACGACAATTCTCAAGGTTTGAATCTGTCACTTGAGTCTCAGTAGAGTATGCTGCTAATTTTAAAACTTGCTGCTTTCTCTTTAGGCAAAGAAATGCTCACATAGCTCTTTTAAAAGTAGATTGTCAGTGCACACAGTGGTAGATGTAATATTAGTAATTATCCTTTAGGAATTAGTCTAGTAAAACAGGGAAAAAATCTATACTCTTGCCTGCCCTCACTGGAGGTTTTAAATATGCAGAAGACTATCTTCATCTTCCCTTTCTGAAGATTTAGTGACGAGGTTTAATTAATCTTTGAATGCGAAAGTAAAATGAACTCTGAGCCCTCTCAATTCAAACTTTTGTGTCTGGTTTTATGAGGAATAGTGGCATACCAACAAGAAAGCTGAGACACTGTACTCTTTAGGCAGTTGTGGAGCATGCAAGCTCATTGGTGAAAGAAAATGTTCTTTAGACTATTCCTTAAGAAAGTGGTGGTTAGAGAAATCATATAATCACATAACTTCTCCCTATAAATTTTGAATCTCTTGGGCTAATTGCAAAGGAACTTGATAGAAGAATAGTAGTCCCAATTACCTGAGTTCCTGCAGGCTTTCTAAAAATAGCAGATGGAAAGAAAAGGAAAGATCTGTACCACCAGTACAAGTCTAACAGATAAATGGCCATGCGAGTGGCTAAAAGTTGTCCAGCACTGGTATGGAATTTAGCCCCGGAGGTGGCTGCTGCTTGCCCAGCCACAGTGGGGGGGCATTTTGAGCGATAGAGAAGTTCATCGAGGTCTAGAAGTCACAGAGAAATGGAAGGAAGAACCTGGGAATATTGCACATACATGAATAGGAATCCAAATCTCCCCAGGCTTCATTTAGTTCTGCACTCCATGAAGTGGCAATATGCAGCACAAATTTTCAGGGAAGCTCCTGGATAATTACTGGGGTTTCGGTTTTTTTCCCCCTGGTAAAAGCATGTGCTATTTTGATGCTATGATTTTTCACTGACTCTAAAGTGAACCGGATTTCCCATTTTTTCTTATGCTTCCTATAGACACTTCAGAGCCATTTCAGCTGAAAGGCAGGCTCCTCTTTTCATATTAAAAAAAAGTATCCAAAGTGTCTTACTGCTACTGGATGCCTAACCTAAAGAGACATTCATTATCCAGTCAAATTCAGCTTTTTTTTTTGTTTGTTTTGTTTTGCTTGTTTTTTAACAGAGAAGCCTTTGGGCACACATACCAAAAAGAGAGAAGACATAGAAATACATTGTGGTGGTTTGACCCTGGATGGAGGCCAGATGCCCACCGAAGCTGCTCAGGCAGAGGGCGGGGTGGGGACTGGGGGTTTTGGTCAGTCGGTCAGTTCCTCACAAGTTGTTTTCCTTCTTAGCCTGGAGGGGGGGAAGGGGGGGAGACGGGGCAGGGCTGGGG